>CAUHTR010001372.1:0-80785 GCA_959609185.1 Schmidtea polychroa
GATGAACCAACATTAGTGAATACAAGCCTGATTTTAGTGTTTTATTAAAAAATTTTAGTAATTATTGGAAATGTTTCGTATATGAAGTTTTATAATTTTTAGAATACTTTTCAAGTGATATTTTAAGAGGAATATAAATTTTCGAATGAGTCCATTAAACTTACCATATCATTGATGGTAAAATGTGATGATTCAAACAAAAATTATTTCATGCGACGAGGTTAAAAGATTAAAGAAAATATTTACTATTAAAATATAAATTTTCAATGGAAAGCAACAAGAAATAAATAAATTAATAATTAATTACGTAATCATAAAATAATTTAGAGAACTTTCTTCATTAGAAAAAAGTATTTGGCAGCATAATAATGATTAAATAAAATAATATTTATTTTGTTATTATTAGTGTTAAAAGTTTTTGAAAATTGTATATAAAACTACAGAAATCATTAATTATTTTTATTAATTTCTTATCTGGCACGTCAGGAAAAATTCAAGTCTTAATTATTTTGATAAGAACTGAGACTTTTCTAATGTAAATAATTAAATTACCGAATTCAGTAGTTTAATAAATTATTTTCTTTTTTAATTTAAAGACTGCTTTCAATAATTAAATAAAAATATTTTGTGAAAAATACCGAATAAAATATTTCAAAGTTATTTATATTAGAAAATAATTGTTAAAACAAATTGTATAAAATTAGAAATAAATATTAAATCTTTTTTTTTATAAAAGTAAATTCAATTAAGAATTCTAAATATTCTCTTAGGTTCCTCATGTCAATAGGTCATACTTCCGGCAAATTCAATTTCGTATTGTTTTCTCTAGATGTCATACAGGAAATTCACTATTAATTGTCAAATATGTAATTAAAAGTATTAAATGTAATATATATATATATATATATATATATATATATATATATATATATATATATATATATATATATATATATATATATATATATTAGGGTGGAGTGAAAATTTTTTTTTCTTAATATCTGGTTTGGATAGCTATAATAACTTGGTAACACATGCAATTAGTAATGTGGCAAACAATTAGACAATTTAAAGCATATCTTGAGGTTCCACAATTGACCTAAAGTATAGGCATATTTCGATAAAAAAGCAATAATCTTTAAAAAAAACATTTTTTTATAAGTAACATATTTATGTTATGGTTTAACTTTTTAACAGTCTGTACATAACATTACAAGTAATAAGAACCATATCTGTGAAGGGAAACCACATGCAAACTGTCTAACATGTTTTTATAACTACAAATGATGTTGGGCTTTGGTGTCCAGTTTTGGCATTTTCGATCTCGATTCCAAGCGTGCTCTAATGAATCCGTCGCGTTTTTCTGGACCACACACCATTTCGGATGCTTCTGTCACTAGCTTGATATGTCTCTCTACTGCCTGGGTGTGACAAGGATAGCGGGTGAAATCCAGTCTTGGCGTTTCTTCTTCCCGGATCATGGTTAACAAAGTATCTTCGTCAATGTCCACTACGATTGGAGGCTCTGTGATCGGAGTTTTCTGCCAATCGATCATGTCTATGTAGCTAGTAGCTTCAAAGTTGATTACTGGCACGCAGAAAGATCTAACTGAAGTCGTACGTTTCTGCTTTCTGGATTTCAGTATGCGTCGCAGAGCTAACTCGCGTATATCTGATCTTTCATCGGTAAGCATCGCAAGCAACAGATTTTCTGGATGACTAAAGAATGCGTTGCGTTGAATTACCGGGTCAACAACTTTCTTCAGCTCGTCTGTGAGGTAGCGTGATTTCAGTATCGTACTGTGGACATGTCGAGTGCCGTCTTTACACGAAGGGGTATTCTTTATTTCAAACCATGCAGGTGCATAAACTGTTACGATGAAGGTAGCAAGCGTCTTTAGTTCATCCGACGGGCTTCTTGTGGCAACATACAGACGTAGTATGCGATTAGCCGTGGTTAACCATCTCGAATGGTTGATAAGACCAGGATTGCGAAGTGAATGGTCGACAGGACAAATACCAACACTTACAGCAGTACACAAATCGAACAGGTATTTCTGATCTGTACTTAAATCGTCGGAATTTGCACTTGACGGTAGAACACAGTTTATTGGCATGTAGTCAACGATGGGAAGCTTCTCACAATTCAACAATGACTTTCCAATGGGACCAGAAAATCCTTTTGGACCATTGGTAGGTCCATCAAGATACTGAAACAAATGTCTTAACGGTAATTCGTTTGCATGTAACTGACATACGAACCACTGTAGCGGTCTGTGTAACGTCACTTCAAGTAATCGAATGATGCCTCCTCGAATGCCCGTATTAGTGGCTGTCCCATCACAACCTATTGCTTTTATGCCACTCGTGTCAACATTTCTTTTATTCAAATATGCAATCAACTCAGCCGTGATAACTTTGCTTGACCCTGCAGTTGGTGTAATGTGACCGAAATATGTAGCTCCTGGTTCGGCTATAATCGATATATGTTCTTCAGTTATTATTTTCCGATGAAATTTACCATCGCATTCTTTAATTTGGGTCATTGTATTGTCTTTTCTGCCGTCAAAATATAACCCAGTGATTGTGTTACTGACTTCGGCACATAATGCGCCACGCTTATTTTAAAGTTGGTTGTGGAACCTCAAGACATTATTTAAATTATTGTTTTTCTTTACAGAGTACTTCATTGGACCTCATAGCAAGTTTTTATAACTATCCAAAGTCTACTAAGTCAAAAAAATTTTTTTCGGTCATTTTCACTCCACCCTAATATATATATATATATGACAAATTAGATAATTCACATGATAAAGTCAACGCTGAATAAAAAAAACAAATCGATCTATAATCGTAATGAAAATAAATTAAATATTAATAATAAATATGCACAGTTCTTGGTTTAAGAATTTAATTAAAATATTTTTATGAAACATATGAGTTGTTAGTAGAAAATTGATTTTATTTAATAATGCTTTATTTTTAAAATCTTTTCTGTTGGCAGCGATCCTCGTACTCGGACCAGACCGAAATTCCAAAAGTCACCTTTAATTAGCATATAAACTTTCGAAAAGCGGCGGTTTTTAATCAACGTCCACTAGACTAAATCGTTTGCCTTATGACTTCAAGCATTGCAATTCAACCTTGCTCTATTGCTTAACCATTTTGTCGTAATTTACTATAATATTTCAAAAAGTATAGACTGACTATGGAGCATTAAACTCATGTGCTAAAAGCGATTTGCGCATCTCGGAAGATGTTATTAAAAATGCTGAACGGCAAACCATCAATTGTTGTCATTGATGGTATAGCACCACCGCCAAAGCGCTCCACATCATAGGCATCGATATCAAACTATTGTTTGATATCGATACTTATGATGTGGAGCGCTTTGGTGGTGGTGCTATACTTTTACTGGGTTCTTCAACACTTTTTAATATATTTTGCACTGAGCAGATTTTCTAGATCTTTCGCGTAAAAAATGCTCCAACACTGGAGTTTTATCAATTATACTTTACTTGCTTACTTCAAAGTTTGACATATGCGGTGATTTTATTTTTCTTAAATATTTAATTTCCCTATTAAATAAAATCAATTTCAATTGGATATTTGTTATAATTTGGCATTTGTGAAAAATCTTTCGTACAAAATGTGAAAAACTATAAATACACTTGCATAGAGTTGTGTACGCCTGGAGAAAGATAAAAGAAAGATAAATGAATGTAATGAAGTACCCAATTAAAGGTTTTTATCCTTCAAAGGGTTTATATTTCGGTTTGTTTTGCTTATATAATATGATTAAAGAAATACTCAAAACTCTTGAAATACACCAAATATTTTTTAACCAACAAATTAAATAATTAAGTTTTATGCACGGAAAAATATCTGAAAAATCTATGGGTACCATAAATATAATGACGCGCTGATTGTTTGTTAATGATATACTTAGAGACTAGTCTAAACAAACATGAAAAAATAAATAAACATTTCCCCAATGGACAAATAACGACCCAATGACCACAAATATATTAAATATGTCCCTTAACATTTTGTCGAGAAGTTATCAAAAAAATAATTAAATTTTCATTATTTATTTATTTGTTTTAGTAGAACACAACAGTGTCACGATACTTTTTAATCCGCCAAAATCCGACGACTGCGAGCATATAACAAATCAGTTTCCGTTTTACGACGACGTCAAACATTCAGGAAGTAACAACGACAACGAAACGATCGTGATAAATCGAATAAGTGAGAATTCGAACAATTTCCAAAAGCTTCTTTCACACAAAAAACAACAGTTAATGTCTCGTGCAAAAATCAAAACTTACAGAATGTCAGCGATTATTATTTCCTGTTTTTTACTTTGTTGGTTACCATATTGGGTTTATTACGTCTTAGTCACCTTGAAAACTGCGAGATTAATAAATTTCACTTTGGGAAAAAATATTTGGATTTCAGTTTTCATTCAAAGCTTAGCCAGTTTGAATTCAGCATTTAATCCGATAATTTACGGATTTTTTAACAGAAATTTTTTTCTATTTTTCCTGAGAAAAAATTTTAGTGGACAAAACAATCGACGAAAAATGCAATTTCAATAAAATAAGTGTATTAAAACAAAAATTTGTAGATTTTTTATTAATGTTTATTAATGAAAATAATAAATTCTGCAGTTTTTATGTACTCGTTTGTACTAAGTAAATTAACTTTGTTCCTTGTCACCTCCTAGTGTTACTGGTCCGCTATGAACACTATATAATGTCTTATCAATGTATGTTCGGTTGTGTTTCAATAATTTTAACTTGATATATTTTATTAAAAACTTGAAGACTACTTATCAGTAAATATATCAAAAATATCGATATATTTACTGATTTGTAGTCTTCAAGCTTTTTAATAAATACAATTGAAAGGAAATCAGTGGTGAAATTTGAAAAAAAGTTTTTATAATTGATATTTTTTATAAATAATAACATAAAGATCTTACACGCCAAATATTTACCAAAACCAAAGATTACAAAAAGTTGTGTATGATTTGTATATAATGTTTGTCAGTTTCGATACCAAGGTTAGACAAAATCGAGTATCTGCCTAAGCGCAGTATCTCAATTGGTGCAGAAACAATGATCATTTTCTAATAAATTTTTCTGATATTTTCGAATTTTAACTTTTTATTAGATATTTTCTTGTAATTTATGATAGATTTTAAAAAAGAAAATTAATTCGTATTAACTGTAGGGGTATTCTTTTCAATAAAAATATTGTTACAAAATGATACATATATTATTTCACTGTAAAAACTGATTGGTTTTTTAAAGTATATAATTTTCTTTGAAAGGATTAAATTGTGTTCCTTCCATAGGGTGCAACTTTGGATTGTCCCACTTCTGATATCTGTTAGAACAACTAGTTTGAGTTATAATATTTTTTGAAAACCAATATAAATGACTTTGCTAAAGAAGTATCTAAAATAATTAAATCACACTCACATGCAACATACATTTACTTTAGTATTAATTTGATTCTCAGGTTATATTCATATTTTACCCCTTACTACAATTATAAAATATATTACCTTAAAACTTAATTTTGATTTTAAAATTATAAATCGGCCGTATGACCATTTTATGCCTCTATCTTAAAAAAAGACTTTTGATGCATTCAAACTTTGAATCTTTTTAGACTTTAATGTTTCAAAAATTGAGCTGTAATAACAAATAGGTCTTTATTTTTTGTTTCCATTTTGATTTTTATAATTTTTGTCTTCTTTATATTTAAATTATTTTTATTACGGTTATTGATTTTTTTTACCCTTTCGTACCATATGTAACACAAATTTACGGTTTTATCGAAAATTTGTGTTACATGGGGAAACAAAATTCGAACCATAGTTTACAGAAAGGATGAACAAAACATGGCCCGCGGTGATCCATTGTAATCAGCAAACATAAAAGTAAACAAAAAATAAACTGTGTTAAATAGAAATATTAGTTGACACTTTATATATTTATAATAGATATGTACAAGCAATAAGTATTCTTGTAAACGATGTGACATTGCATTCGTTTTAGAAGAATTTTAAACTGCGGGCTTTCAGAAAATCGTAAATATTAAAACAATTAGTAAACATGCATCGACCCACCGAGCTTGATGGGCAAAAGATGAGAGAAATCAAAACACTGTTGTCTGTACCTCGGCTGTGCCTAACCATTGAGCAAAACAATCTTAATACCAAGCGATACACACAAGATGTCTAATCTAGTTGGTTCTATATGAACGAGTGTCCTGTGAGAAACAACAACTTTCATTACATTGCTATATCTGATATTCTGAACTAAAACAATACATCTATAGTACAGTTTGGTGCGTACACCAATTATAAATGACTTCCCAATTGTGTAAAAATTTAGTAACTAAATTTATTAGGTAGGTTAAAAAATATTTTATTAAGAGAATGCTGTCTTATAAATTTTTCAAAATAAAAAAAATATGTGTACATACATGAGGCTCCGACCTGAGTATTTGATTTTGTTTATGCGGCCCGGGTCAGAAAAAAGTTGTACATCACTGGTCTACAGTATTGGTTCCTAAACTTATGGAAATGCGAAACCCTTCAAAACATAGGAATTTACAACGAATCCAGTGATTCACTAATTGTGTGTTGTCAATCAACAATGGATATCATCAAGCATTTCATAAAAAATCGTGGAGTAGTTGAGTTCAGCGGAAAAAACATTGAAAAACACCGATTTACAATAATAACAACATTTAACCAATTTCTTGATTACTTATAAGTTCCATTTCCCTTTAAATTATTACTATTTAAATCAGTTGTTAAATCTAAATTAAGATTTAATATTTTTTAATGTTGATAATATTTTTAATCCAAATTTTCTGTATTCTGTAAAATTTAGCAATTTAATGGTTAAAAGCAATAATTATGATCATTTTTATTCTGTTATTTTATTAGTTTATATGATTTTAATTAATATTGATAACGAGTAATGGAGGAATTTTATTTGAAAGTTACTTCGAAGACAGCAAACCAACAGTTTGGTGATCCTGTTTTATCCAGGAACAATGAACAAATTGTCAGCGAAGATACAGATTCTTCCAATTTCATTTGCGTTTCTTCTGACACCATTTTGATGAATATTGAAAATAGGTAACAGTTACTTTTCTACTTCCATTTAGTTATTAAACAAAATTGTTTTTATTTTAATACAATGGTCAATAGTGATAACGTCATATTTTTGTTTATCTCGTCATATTCAATATATATATAAAAGGGTTTTTTCAAAATTCGAAATTAAATCTACAATTATTTCACCTGAATTATTAAAAATCTTAGTAAAATTTAAATTAATGTGATAAAGCATTATTTCAAAAATAATATAAGTATAAGTGCACGATGAATAGTGAAAATCAAGAAACCAAAATTCAGAAATCACTTATTTTTAGAAATTACATTCCCGAAGATAAATCTTTGCTTGAATTACGGAAAGATCCAATAAAAATTATTGATAGTAATTTCAGTTTTTATATGATAATTAGGTTTTTATTCTCACAGTCAAACCTTTGGTTAGCGAACAGTTAGAATTAGCCAAAAATGCCGCTGCACCATATGAAATAGTATTTTATATCAGCTTAAATTGCCGGTAATAATGTTTTTCCAGACTGCTGAAAATCTTAGACACAAGAAAATTGATGAAGATTTGAAACGGAATATTAAAAAGAAAATGGATATTTTGAAAATAGCAACTCGTCAAGTTATTGTCGAGTTTTCGAGTATGACAAATTTTAATTGAAAATTTGTATTTCTATGTTATTAGATGCGAAATACCACAGCAGCAGTGAAGACTAAAATATGGATAGGTTAACCATGGAAAGTTGTGTTTATAAATAAAGCTTTAGTTTTTGTTTTTGAATTAATTATTGGAAATTATAAATATAATATTTATTCCATTTTATTGGTTAATGAAATCATGATTGATTTGAAAATGGTGAAAATGTTTATTTATTAGCTTATTAATTATCTGCAATGGAGCTAGAAATTCACTTACAAGGAAAAGAGGATAGTTATCACCGGCAAGACGAGAGGTTCCTCAAATATGGAGGAAACATAGAAAAAATATATTACATATTCAGGGAAAATTTGAGTTGGTGTTGCCTAATAATATGCTGTATTTACATACGTAGCGTGTACGTGCTTATGGACGCCTAGCACTTAATGGGTTAGGGCAGCGCTTCTCAACCCTTTTTGGCTTGAGTACCCCTTGGAAGTTCATTATCCTAAATTGTACCCCTTATATTAGAAAAAGAATTAAAATATTATTACTCGCATATTTGTTATTATTTTAAATGTGTTCGAACACTAAATAAATTGCAATAATGTGTCAAGGAGTATGCTCAGAATGTGTATTGATGAAAAGTAAAACATTTATTATAGTTACATATATTTTGATAAAAAACGACATGAATATAAACTATTATATTTTTTACATTAAAATTTTTCATTACTTTTAACTTAACTTATTACATCTAGTGAGATCCTTGAGCTTGCTTTGAGACGCATAGTTTTTTGAAGTCAGTTCGATTGATGCAAAGTATAATCTTAAATCTGGAGCTGCATTCAGCTTATTACGATATTTGTTTTTAATAAAGAGATATGTAGAGAATGCTCTTTCCACCAGCACTGTACTTGTAAATGGTAACAAAACGTTAAGCGCTTTGATAGAAAGCAATTCATATTTGGTGCTGATATGTGACCAAAAGTTAATAAGATATTTGCCACCGCTTTGAAACTAAATTGAGGCGTGAGTTATATTTTTACATCCGTTATTACTAATATTTTTTCGCGTACCCCCCAGGGGTACGCGTACCACGGGGTGGGAATCGCTGGGTTAGGGTTAGGGTTTTTACATTTTAGCTTAAATACGTTTACTTTTATTTAACATTCCACTTAAAAATACAACATATATTTTATTCAATTTTAACTTTCTAAGAATTACGATGTACAGCAGTGTTTCCAAGGGAGAGAAAATGTAAATTTTTGTAAAACGATTGGAAATTCAACTGTACAGAAAAGATATCATAGATTAATCAAAAAGTAATTAATTGAATTACAAGCTGAAAATTAACATATTTTAGAAGGTAAATGGAAATATTTTCAGAGTGGATGGGATTAGGCGTGCACCCAAGATTTTCGATTGGAGACGCTCAACTTGAGGGGGGAAATTTAAGGGTCGAGTTCATTTTCAAAATATAATACATGAGAAAATTAAAATATTAAGGGGGGGTGGTTTTAAATTCATTGCATTTACTACAAAGGGTGCCGCTTAATATTATGCGAAATTACAGAAAATCAATAAATTTTCAAATTTAAAAACGAATCAAATGTAGATTAGACAATGATGAAGACTATGGTGATTATGGATTTGTCAGAATACGTGTAGAAAAGGCCGAAAAGAATGGAATGTGTTAAAATAGAAAATCGTTAATTAATTAATTTAATTATTAAGGGAAACTCGAGTTTGGTAAACAACGAAAAAGTTAACAAAGTCATTATCGTAGCACCGTGATTAATAGGAAGAAGTAGAAGTCGGGGAAAAAAGTTTAAAACCGAATTTTGAAACTTGACTTATTTAAAATAAAAATGTTGTGCCTTTAAATTTTTTATACGTAATTCAAATATTTTCCGTGCATACCTTATACACAACGTCCCCACTAAGACTAGAGTGTTTCTACTTGAAAAACCAAAAGGCTGATCAGGCTGATCACCAAATGTGCAAGTCCAACATCACTTTTGCACTGATACAAATTGGTGACTTAACATTCGTAGTTGATATTTTTTTTAATTTCATTTGTTTTTATTTTGGATAATTTAAATTAAATTCAAATAGTAAAAATTTTATTTGGTCTAATAATTTTTTGCGTGTACGATAGCTTGTAATAACTGTACCGGACTTTCAAAATTGCTGCGCGGCAGCTAAGAGGGAATGTTGATCCAAAATTTTAAAGTTTTGTTATTTGAGGTTTTAAATATTTAAAATTAGTTGTAATGATTCCATTTAAAATATAATATAATTAAAATATCGATATTTGTAAATAATTTTTACAAAATTTATTTTGACAAAATAAATTACTTAAAATTGTAAAAATGATTGGGTCGAGCGCAATGAACCTTAAAAGAACTATGAAACAGTCAATTGGGAATTTGAGTATTTTTCAAAAGGACAAAAAGAAACCGGATGCACGTTTCTATGAAGCACTGATACCATCAGCAAAATGTGACGATAATTGCTTGCGATTAAGGCACGTTCCACCTTCAATGATTAGCAATATAATATATGAGCACTTAATAAGAAAGTGTTATCATCCAGAAAGAGAGTGTGTCATAGCCAATACAGATCCAGAACGAACTCAAGAAAAGTTGCGAAGAAAGCAAAGTATCAGAGTCGCAAAACGATTGGTTCCAGCATTAGCATCAACCTTTTCAGGTGTTGAAGAGATGTCTAGAAATCAATTAAAATTGTCTATAATGAACCCTCAAACCATCATCAAGTTAATTAACGCAGTCCCAAAAGTAAGTCATGTCCCCACTAAATATAGGCCAGAACGTAAAGTAGTTCCGATAAAAAAGCTTCTGTGCAATAAGATGCTTTACGCACCTAAATACTGTCTTGATTGCAATAAGAAATCAAATCATTCTTTAACCAATTATTTGGATAATATAATGAAAAATAATTTAACACGAAGGGCTCCAGATTTTCTTGAAAAAATGATCAAAGAAAGACCGGGTGAAAAAATCTGGGAATAATTATAAACAATTGTTGAGAGAAATTTTAGTTTATGAGACTAATAACGTTGCAGGTCCGCTAAATTTACAAGAGGTTGGCAACCAAAAGAGTACATTTAAAAATCCGTTTTTACCGAAAAAGCATGAAATGCATATCGGTTCTAATCGAGTTTCTCTTAAGACGGTCTGAGAGCAGAAGGGCAATGTTTTATTTTTTAGAAATTATAAGGAGAAAATTTTTGTAAGACAAGTAATGCAAACAAATTACAAATTTTAGTTTACGATATTAGTAATTGACATTTTTCTTAGGACGTCGATGTCATGGTCATGAATCGGAAAAAAGCCGTTGGTCAGTAAAATTGTTGGCAAACATTTGAATTTTAAATTATAAAAATCATTAAAAACATTAATTAAAATGTAAATAAGTTGAAGGAATTATTTTTCATAAAAACTAAAAAAATAATGTTTCTCTGATCAACTGGAATAATTAATGAAGATTGAGAATTTTACACATGAAACTTTTATTTATAATTAGTTTTTAAAATAAAATTGTGTTATTATAGAATTTTGTAACACTTCGGTTTAAAAATGTTGAGGTTATAAAACAATTTAAAAAAAAATTAAGTAAAAATCAAAAAAAAAATAAAAAGTTGGATTACAGAGAGAAAGACCGATGCATTTACGTTGACAAAATACTACAGAATGGACCCCAACACATTTCGAGTCACCATCTATATAGAAAATAAATGTAATATTCTCAATTCAATATCAAAAACAACTGACAATTATTTAGCAATGCTTTTTTTAGGAACTATTGTATTTTAAATAAAATAAAATATTTCATCAGTATTCACCATTGGTCTATTTTCATTTTCAATTGAATGTTCAGTTTTGATTAATTTTCATTTCGTTGATTCCATTTACTTCCGGTGATTGGAGTATAGCAAGAATTGAGCTGACATTGGTAAAAGCATTCATCCTCGACTTCTGACCCTATATTGTGGACGGCCTTGTGGAAAGGATGCAGAATGTAAAAAACCGATGAAGAATATTATTCAGGTCGAATAATTTTAGTAAATTTTTACATTGACGTTCCAGCAAATTTCAATATCTCTTCATAATCATTGAATCATATGTTCTTTAGAAATAATTTGCTATTAATAAAGGAAAGCTTTTACCAGAAGACTTCGAATAAGGGAAATCTTAAAGCTGGTTTCCAAGACAACCAAGAAGAAAGAAGTTCTAAAAAATTGGAACAGTACAAACCAGTTAGTACTAAAGATGCAGGACATATATAATATTAAAAGACTTCATAAAGCCTTTTGGATAAAAAAAGGACAAATATTCTTTAAAATCCAAATGACAAAACTTCGTACAAACCTGGATACCGAGACTTATGAGAATACTTATCAAAAGAAGAACGACAAGGAACATTACTGATACATATAACCATTAATATAACTTAACTTTATAGGTAGGTAAAATTATTAATACTTACATAATTTATCTGGCATAGTTCTTCTTTTTACTGTCGTCTAGCACGACCACGGGGCAGCCAGTTAGGACACTAAACAAGTGACATGGAGACATGTCAGAGATTGAGCAGGAGTGCAACTAGGTAAGGGCCTAAAGCAATATGTCTGTGTAGCAGTGGCGGCTCGTATTCAAAATATGGGCAAGCAATAAAAAAAATTCAAAATTAATTTGTTTATATAAAAATCAATTCTTCTTGTTTTTCAACAAAATTCTTTAATTACTAAATCATAAAAATTGTATTTAGTAGAGAAAAGTTCTTTTTAAAAGATATTAAAAATTTAAAATATAGAATATTTCAAAATTGCTTATTGCAAGCAATTCTTGCTTTGCAAATATGGACTGCTGTGTAGGTAAATGAGTGAGTATATATTAGATTGTACATTAGAGAAGAAAAAGGTAGCACAGCACAGTTATATAATATAATAGTTTCAAAATTATTAATATTAATTGATGTGCTCTTCTTTTGAATGGTTTGGAATTATTTATATTATTTTTATTATTAATAGTATTACTAGCTCTAGCCCGTCAAATACGATGGAATCATGTTATCAATCCAAATATATAATTCTCCATAGATTTGTTTGTTCAAAAAATAATTAAAATAGTTTTCCATATTTAATATAATATAACAATTAAAAAGAATTAATGATCCAAATTAGACAAATTATGCATTATTCGATAGAGGAAAGTAAATTTTCAGATAAAACTTTTATTTTAATGTTATGTTGTTGATAAAAATTAAAAGTTATAATAAAATTTGCCATTTGGTTATTTTAATTAAGCGTTATTCAATAATCACTCGGTCACATATACATACATAGAGAATTATAATTATAAGAACATGTTCAATTTTCACCAATGATTTCTTTTCAATTGACATTGCATTATTATTATTATTATTATTATTATTATTATTATTATTATTATTATTATTATTATTATTATTATTATTATACCATATTATCATTATACCTTCTCCTTCTCTTCTTATGTACAATCTCCTACATACTCACTTACCTACATACACAAATATATAAGTTTACGCCCTTACCCAGTTACCTACCTGCTCAATCTCTGATCTGTCTCCATGTCAGTTGTTTAGTGTTCTAACTGACTGCTCCGCGGTCTTGCGAGACGACAATGTTCAATAAAGATCGACTCGATAAAAGATAAAGATTATCCACAGAAGATAGTATTCCGGAAAAAATCAATAACGATAAGCGTATTTAGACATTACACAAGGAGAAAGGAGAAATATAAGATATAAGACTACAGGAATTTAAATCAACATTTATTTACATTCTTACTACACTCATTCTAATCTCGTATCTCAATTTATAATACCATTAAACCTAACAATCCTCCTTAAAACCATCTTAGCATAACCTCATAACTATCCTTCTTGTGATAGCTAATGATATCTAAGTCCTGTTTTTACCGGACTTCCACTATTGCGCCATTTCCTATTGAGTACACATATTTGTACATCAAGAATATATTAAACTCACTGAAAATTTACATCATATTATGTAAAATTCAAAACAACACACGACAAGTACGTACTTGTCGTTGGTAACAGTTGTTGATGACTTATCAACTTGTGAATATATAGAAAATTATTTTATTTTTTGAACACAGTATATGTTCAGCACTGCAGAGGTATGGTTCAAAATTGTTGTGTACTCTTAGTGAAATTTTTTTATATTAGATATATTTACCCTTGAGGAAACATGGAAGAAGGATGTCATTGGGAAAGTTTTGAGATCAGTGAAAACAAAAATGAAAATAAACTAAAATGATCAACTTAAATAATTTAAAAAATCTAAATGAAATCAACCATCAGAAACCCAACAAATATGATCTGACTATTGAAATATTCATATTTATACTTATATTTATACTTTTATTTTTATTTAAGATACCTAATTATAATTTTAGTAAGACATTAACTTACTATGCATTGAAAATCTTTTTACACTGAATAGCATCATTATTGTTAGATTTAAAATTGATCAGAGAAATAACTGTTCACTCCACACAAAATTACTATAATAAAAACACTACTAAACTAGTGATAAATATCACTTAAATAAGGTCATTTATTGAAATTTAGTTTAAATAATAAAAATATTTTGTCATTTACTAATAAATAATAAACCTAATTCATATTTTCAAAAAAAATCATCTAAAATGCATGCATATATAACTTATTAATATTAAAATTTCTATTAAAAATAATTAATTAATTACATAAAATTTTATATTATTAGAACTTTTTTTCGAATTTCACGACTGATACTTTCCAAATTGTATTTATTAAAATTTATACATCAAAATTACATTAAATTAAAGAAAATTACAAAGTAAAATGGCCTTAACCTATGAATTAGTTCTAGATTAGTAAGTTATTTTCGGGTCTGTTGTCCTTATCGGAACTTTAACAAACTAGCGATCAATAGGCTTTTTCCAGTAACATCGAATATGTTGACTGGGTTGTACCGTAGTTGTACTCTAGTTAACGGTGTACTGTGTTATGGGTACACATACTCATTGAATACTTTTGTCTTTGTGAACAAGTGTTGAACTTGAATTTTTCGAAACTTCGTTACTTTTATTATCTACATGCACTATGTAATAAAACTGAAACTCTAAAAAAAATGTTCAAAAAAAATTTTTACAGGAAAATATAGGTAAATCTGTTATGGGAATGGTATGCTTCGAAGGAATTATGACTGCAATCAATTTGCGAAATATTTAGATTGGATAGTTAATAGAAGTCTAGTAGAATTTAGACAATTTTCCAAAAATTTAGTCAGAACAACTTAACTGAGTGAAAGAATATTTAGGTAGAGAATTAGGCAAAAGTAAAATTCAATTATATAATTATGTTTTCTAACCATTATATTAAAACAAAATAAATATACGTGTGTTGAACATGAATTAAAAATGTATCTCGTCTTTTAATTTAGTTGTTTTTACTCGAGTAAGTTCCACTAATGTTACTGATTCTTTTACTTAGTTATTGATGTTTAACCATATTTTTTGCATAAATTATGAAATCAATGGAATTAATTTAAAGTTTTTTCCTAAAATTTTATGATTCTGATTGTAATGTAAATTTTTAAAACATTTCTCAACCAATAACCTACACTATTATGTTTTGTTTTTATTATCTATTTTTAATAAAAGTTATCATAAATAATTTAAATTCTTTTATTTTTATTTTGATATATTTAGTAAATATAAAAAATTCAGACAGTTTAGAATGGGTCAAGTTGGTTCAAGACAAGAGCAATTCTGGGAAGCTTGTAGTTTCGGCAGGGTTTGGCTTGTAAAACAAATGATTGAAGAGGGAATAGATGTGAATTGGGTTTCCCATGTGGTATATTAATATTAACTTAATTTATTTAAAATAATATATTTTAAAGCACGACAGCTGCCCAATCCATGTTGCATCCCAAGGAAAACCAGAAGTTGTTAAATTACTAATAGAATCTGGATGTGCTGTTGACTCCTTAGATTTTGTAAGTTCTAATAAAATTATCAGTTATACTAATTTAAAATTATTTTGCAAGTTCAATTGAATTAAATTTTAATAGATGATGCATTGAAAATCAATATAATATTTATTGAAATTTTTTTTATACTTTCATATTTGTATAGAAAATTCGGTTATATACCAATTTTGGGTTGTCCATAAATTTTAATATAAAAAATCGCAGTGAAAGATTTGAGATTTTGGTTTCTGCAATAAAGAATATTTAGTTTATGAAGTATTTAAATACAATTCTTTTATTATAATCATTTTTATTTTATGGTGAAATTAAAATTCAATAATTTAATAATTAATTTATCTACCGCCAAATGTACCGCTATGTAACCGAAAATTCGAAATAAATCAGTGATATTTATGAATAACATTGGGTTGTACTAATTTTTGGACATGATATTTAATAATATATTTTATACTCTGATATCAATATTTATTCCAATATTTAATTTGTATAATTATCCGAAAATATGATACCTATAACAATTTACATCTATAATAATAGATCACCAATTTACAGATCACTTAAATAAATAACTATTTCCTATGACATGGATCAATTCGTGGACTAATTTGCCTAGATATCGAACTCAGTCTATATGAGCAGCATATTTAAGATTTATAGTTTGATAGTTTGAAACAGCCTTGGACAGCCAAGTTGGGTTTACTGATAATATTGAAAAAAGCGAGGGGCCTTGAGAAAACTTTGTCAGGGGATTTTGTCGCCAATTGTTATATTTATAAATAATTTTTTTCCCTGATATTTCTATTGCCTCTTACTGTATTTTTTATATAGAATTTCAGATTATTTTCTTTAATCTTTACGTCAAAATATTATATAATTATATTCTTATCGAAAATGAGTTTCTATTAATTGGGAAACAAAATTGATTCTAGAAAAAAAACACCGCGCTTCATCATGCGGCAATGTCAGGAGATTCAGAATTTGTGAGTTACTTATTCAAAGCAAATGCAACATTAATGCCATGAATCTATCTGGTTGGACTCCTCTAATAAACGCTGCCTATTGGAATAATTACGCTTGCTTAGAATGCTTACTAATAACAATTGTGATATTTCAATACAGAACAATGTATGTGAACTGCTTTATTGTAGATACAATATTTATTGTACTGCTGAATTTTAAACGCTAGGACGGTCGAACTGCAATACATGAATTGTGCAGATCGAAATCCACTGAAGACGAATTATTATTGAAATCTTTATCGTTATTGATTGAATGTGGATCAAGCATCCATGACAAAAGTGACAATGACAATCCATGGGATTCAGAAGTTTGATTATATTCAATATATTGTCTAGTAATTACCACCAATTCCAGGCAGACTTCAGTCCACTCATGTTTGCTACATATCACGGTCATTCAAAATTGGTCGAATGTTTAATAGATTCTGGCGCCAATGTCAATGAGCGTGATCGAGTAGGTTTAATGATTTATTTTCAATTATAAATCATTTTGCTATGATTATTATTATTTGTCTACTCTAATTTATAATCAATAATTACCATCAGTATTACTTAACAAATGATTAAACTGCTATTTATACACATGCGCACACATTTATCCAATCAAATTATTGGGAATCATTCAGTGATATTTTATCGAATCCAATACACATTACCAAATACTTACCGCCTCCTATCGGCACCAGATTGTTGGAAGTAGTCATCGGTTTATTTTCGATTACTATTTATATTCATCAATAATTCAAACATCTGAATTGCACTTATTTCATTTAAATTAATTATTTAAATGAACATCTAATTGGAACTTGAACTTGTTTGAGAACGAATTTTCCGTGATTTATTAGATATAAATATCTAATATCTATCTGTTAATTTTGTTTAGAATTCAGGATTCAAATAAACTGATTTGAATTAATAAATTCAAATGGTCATTCGGATAAACTGATTTTTCAAAAAATTTATTGAATTATTGAACAAAATCTTCATTTCTTCCGTAAACTATCAGATATTTGTTTAATATTATATTCAGTTTTTAAATTAAAATTTTACGCTTTGTGTTTGTTTTGGTAAATCCTAGCTTGCACCATAAACCTTGAACTGCCATATCCATATTAATAAAAGGCACATGTTTAATTCGTTCAGCAATAGTCTGTTGCAATACAGTTTTTGTGTGAACTGACATTCCTGAAACGCATTGAACAACAACGAGATCTCGATCAGTAACTATTAATGCTGCCACTTCACTGTTAAAAGCAACGCAACTAGCAGAAGCATTTAAAATGCTTGGAAATTTATTTTCATCCGTATTACCATCATCATTTAAAGCTATAGATTGGACAAATTTAATGGCTGATAAATTATCCTAGTTCATAAATTCAGTCATTTTGAATCATTTTTATCTTTCTGTCCATAAATTGATCTAATTGTAAAATAGATGATAAAGATCATTTGGTAAAGATCAACAAATTCATGTAGGTATATATAAGAAATATCATTTATATAACTTACAATTAAAACTACCATTTAAACACCAATAAAACTTCCTCTTAAATTATAGTCTAATTAAAAGATAATAGGAGTGGAAAAAAATTGATAAACAATATTTTATTATAGGCTCTTAAATGAAATTTCAATTAAATTACTCAATTTTCTTTAGAAGTTATTCGAATAACATATATGAACTAACAAAAAGTTTAATTGAACATTTAGTAAAAAAATGGAAATATTTTTTATAAAAATTAACATTTTCAATGTCTGATGCCATACAAAAAAATATCCCGAAACCAAGATGATATAGAATTTCAAAATAAGACAGATAGATAGCCTTTAATCCAATTAAAATTTCATTTATTTTCATTACAACTATAGATCAATTTATTGAAATATTATTTGATAATATTATAGTGATGAGGTTTCAAAATGTGAGATCATTTCAACGAGCACTGGTTTTTCTTATGTCAATAAAATATAAAGAACAAATGTGTTATATAAATGATTTATTTATAAAAATTACCAATTTAAGCTAAATCAATACAAATTTTTCCATTTTTAAATTCAATATTAAAATTATATTCAATTGATCAGTGTTCTGCAATCGCATATGGGTCCTTGAAATTGGTCTAAGGAGTATGGGAGTCGCTTAGTAAAATTCTAGAAACAATAGTTAAAATAAAATATTTGATAAATTTTAAGGTTGTTTTATTTTTCATGTTTACATCCCCATACTTTTTAAAATAGAACTTGAGGGAAAAGGTTACGGAACACTGAAAAAGACTTCTAGATCAGCATGATTCTTAAGTAATTGTGTGAATGTAATTGTTGTATATGCATTTCTTTTTTTTTGTAGTTTATTAATATTTTCATTTTGAAAATTTTTCGATTTGCCCTTGTTCCAAAATATTCCTTATCTCACATTAGCAACATTCTATAAATGATTTAAATTAATAAGAATTATGAGCCATTGATGCAAGTTTTATTCAATTACTTGTCTTAGAATATTAATTAGAATTTGCAGTCTCTTAAAAGTTAATTCTGTTTTATTGTGCACTACAGAATATTGAGTTTGATTTCACACTTATTTCAGCTATTATTTGTGAAAATAATTTGCTTCATTTCAAAACAAACATCTCCGATTGATATTATTCAAAGCCTTTAGAATGTCAAAATAAAAAATTCTTCGAAAGTAAAATTTTCGAAGTAAAATACTGTATAGCTCGAACATGGAATATACTTGTATATAATTATACCTGTAAATGTGGCATATTCGGATTGCGTATAATTCCGGGAAGAATGTTTTGTGTGAAAATGCACAAATAAAGTTCAAAATTAAAAAAAAAACACTTAAAAGTTTAAATTAAAAGAAAACTAATTAAAGTTGAAAATCAATATTTGGTAAGGGAAAAGGTATGAGTGAGTGAAAAATAAAATGTTAAAGATTAATATAATAACAAAAATTGATGGGGGATACCCAGGTAATGTTATTATTATAAATAAAAACTAATTAATTAATTAGTGAACATTTTGCTGGTAATCCTTATTCGATTTTCTTTTAGATTTGATATTAGTTAGAATTCTCAGAACCTTTTAGTGCTCAAAGCAACAATTACAGATTTTGAAACCGCTGTTTGATAAGCGATCATCCAATTTGAAATGATAAATATATAATTAAATTAAGTGATTAAAACGATAATTACCTGGCAACGAGCAAGTATATAAACTGACAAAAGAGGAAGAAGAGGGTACGAAAATACTTCAATATGTAAAGAAGATCGAAATTTTAAAATATTGAAAGTCCCACTGTAACAAATTAATAATAAATCCAACAAATGTTTTACACACAACTTATGTACGTATTGAAAACTGAACATGGATGGACGATACCGGGATATTTCTAGGGATCATAGATTAGAAATAAAAGATGACCCAAAATTGTTTTTTGGCATTAGGACCTTTACACCGAAGTCCGGAGATTAAATAACTTAAAAAGTTAAAGTATTAATTAATTAGAAAGAGGTTTCAAGAAATATCATATTATTGCAACTATTTTATATATTGCGTGTATAAATAAGTTTAGAAATAGTTTAGACGAACTTCACCATAAATCTGATAATAATTTCAGATGTAAAATAAACAGTACAAGCTTTGTGATATCCAGTGCAAATCCCAATAGTAGACTAGTTTCGAGCTTTTGGCTCTCATCAGTACTATGCAGGAGACGCGAAGATTTCCCTTCGCGCCAGGTAAGTATACAATATTGATGATTCAACTCTATTGCATATTTTCCCTGGTACACTGGAAATCACATCACTTGCAAATTAGCTTGGTCACAGAGAAAATCTGTAAACTTGTAAACATGACGTATGAAAAATCCTAATCACCTCTGCAGACTAAAAAATTAGTCGATACAAAGAAACTGTTTACAAGTGCATCTGATTACCTTTAGCATTTTTAACTTATAAAGTAATGGTGTAAAATTTTTTTGTCGGATGTCTCACTTGAATAAAATAAACAGTACAAGCTTTGTGATACCCAGTGCAAATCCCAATAGTAGACTAGTTTCGAGCTTTTGGCCCTCATTAGTACTATACAGGACACGCGAAGACTTCTCTTCGCGCCAGGTATACACTATTGCTTATTCAACTCTATTGTATACTTTACCTGGTACACTGGAAATCACATCACTTGCAAACAATAATCAATATCAGATGTAATTAAACTATTTTTATTTTCCAATTTTAAATTAAGTTCATCTTAAATTACATTTTTAATAAGAATTCATTTAGTAAAATTCTGTTTCAATTGATATTTTGGATTTTTTCAGCTGGCCACAATAATTGGCCAAAAATAGATGAATCGGAAACGAATTTGTTAATTAAAATTTAATTATTAAATATGATTATTTACTGATAGTTATATCAATTAGCGGTTTTTTGAATTTAATACAATGATTTTATTAATTATCAATTCTCTAATTGATAACAAACTTGAAAAGTATTAATTATATAAAAATGGAAATAATACTGGGATCACATGATTTGATCCAGATTAGTTATATAATTGATTATTTTTGCCTACTGTCTTTGGTTTTATTTTCAGCAAATAATAGATTTTTGTATATTTTTGCATGTTTCACAACTCATTTTAATTCAATAATAATATTTTAACAATAATCAATAAATTCATTAAATAAATTTAAAAATTTTTATTTGTATATTTTTGCATGCCTCGCAATTCATTTTTATTCAATAGTGATATTTTAATAATAAATAATAAAGTCATTAAATAAATAAATAAAATTATTAATTGATTTATTATATAAACTGAAATGGTTTTTGATTTTTGGAAGGCTGGTCTATTAGCAGCGATTGACGAGCACAGATGTTATGTTAAAATGCAAATCTTGCTCGTTTATCGTGTTTAAGCGAGAAAGAAATAAGCGAATTACCGTATATATTTGTCAGAAGATTTAATTTTGTTTATATTTTTGATACAAAATATAAATATATTATTAAAACAAAAAAATATCCAAATAATATGTGGGGTATGTAATTAAAAATGAATAATGTCTTGAGCAATGTCATTATTCAACATCAACATACCATAGAAAAATACATGTTACACTTGTTATTGGTTAATTTTAATTGCGCCCCCAAAATGGATTTTTAAAACTAAATTTCATAGTTGATTTAAAATGTAATACAAATTTTAATGGTAGACTGGTGTAGAGATTATTTGGTTCATTGAATCGTGGAACGGTTTGCATGGAGATTTAAAGTTAATTTTTCATTTTTTATATCTTCAACATAATCTGAAATATCTCATCATCGATTTCTACAAGTCTTATAAAAGCGAGATTCATCCTACAGATTATAGTTTCCTTACTGAAAAATTTGGAACCACCATAAACAATTGTTTGTACTTAGAATTCATTTCCCATAAATCAGTGACAGCAATGGAGTAGAAATTGCAAATAATGCTTAGAAAACTCGAGCTAATAAGGTCTTTGCAGAGACCAATTCTCGTGTAAAATTTTAATTTTTTATTTACTCTTGACCTGTTTACTTTTCATTTGTTTTCATTACTAGAAAGTTTGTGTTACATTGGAAAATAAAAAATTTTGATCTATAGTCGTAATTCAAAAAAATGAAATTTTTTAATTATAAAATGTTAGAAAAATAAATAAATTTAATTATATTCTTGAGTTATATTGGACCTTATTATTTTGTTTTACTCTATCGGTAACCGTAGAAAGAATATTTAGTAAATTTAAAATTATAATGGATCATACAATATATTCAATTGGGCAATCATGAATGAACAATTCCAAATTAGAAATGCAGGAAAAAATGGAATATATGAGCTTTACAACTGATACGTGAATATCAGTTAGCATGGATTCATATATGAGTATTACAGCGCATTTCATTGATGGCGATTTTTTATTTAAATTCATATCTTCTTTCCATGGTATATTTACCGTAGCGACGCACAACTATCAATCTCCATGCTAAATTTGAAGAAAAATTAAAAAAGAATAAGGTCGATGAAAATGTGTAAGTATAATCTATGAGAGTCCCAAAGACATGACAGATGGAATGTCAGATAATATTAAATGTTTAATTCACCTTATTCAATTATTAATTGACCATGCTCTTTGGAATACCAATGTCAAACGTATTCTCAAACTACCATAATGCAAGAAACATGAAGATATAAAAATTTAATTGAATTTATATTTTCATATTCAATATGGATTTATTATACCCTTTCATAACATCAAGATGGGTTAATTTATTAATAATAATTCTTTATTATTATCCCATCTCTAATAGAAATGAATATTACAGGTCTCACTGATAAATTTGCTTCCGAAAAGGGTAGAAAGAAATTAAAAAATATTTATTATTTAAAATATTATATTTTCTTAGTTTAAAATATATTTTAAAAAAACTATTTTTAAATTGCATTTTACTTCTTATTCAAGTATATTTTTTATATTTATTTGAACTTGTTATTTGGTTTCTAATACATAAAACGGATTAGTAAATAATATGAGAAGTCAACTATTATTTCGTTTCTTTTTTCCATTGTAAATTTATATATAAAAAATCTAATTTTAGATTTTATTGTTATTTATTATAAATATTTAATGCATGAATTCCCAGGTTTATGATATAAAACATTTGTATGAATTGAAGTCATTTCATTCTAGTGATAAATAAGAAAATCAAATCGGATATTATAAGAAAATGAATTAATTGAAAATATTTATATTCATCATTTTTAATTTTATACAGTAAATTTTAACTGTTAAGCAGAAATTCATTTGACTAAACCAACAAAAATTCCCTTTCTCGCTACTTATATATTAAATTTAAACAACACAGTAAAATCTATTGTTAACATAGAAATAACAATAATAACAGATAACTTTTTGAGTGACAGCTTTAAACTTCGAATTTTATTTGGCATATCAAAATAACAGCAATTTGTAAATTTATCGAAACTTCTCAGTAAATTATTATTACGCTTCTTTGACCGTAATAGCATTCTGATTAAATATCCTTCTCCTTATCAATTAATACTGCCTCCTTACTTTTCTCCAAACAAATTTTATTTCAAGTTGATCAAGTACGTAAACAAATTTAAAAAAATTATATAAATTTAACTTGACAAGCTGATGTCCTGTCTGTTAAGTTCGGGAGTTTGTTTTATAATCGATAAAGAATGTAATAACGTAAAACTGGTATATTTTTGATACAATTATCTTTCCTTATTCAATTTGTTTATTTATTATTAAAATAAGTTTTCTGGAACGAAAATTCGCTGTAAAATGTTATTGTAACTTTACAGATACCAGTTAAACTTTCGCTATTTATGTTAATATTTTAGAAAATTTCGGCACATAATTCTCATTGAAAATCCATCGTTGGTAAGGAAACATATTAACTATTAGGATTCTCATCCGTTAAAACATTAATATCTGTTTGCAAATCACTAAATAATTCTATAAAATTTATTTAATAAATTATACACTCAAAACTTATCTTCTCTTTTGTTTCTTATTTAAACAAATTTCAATCTTCTTTTTAAAATATTCTTCGATAAAAATATTTTTAAAATTTAACAAAATTTCTAATTAAAACTTTTAGAATCTTTCATCTTCCTCATATTTACAATTAATTTTCACAAAATTTTAAACATTGCTATCTCTCGAAATACACATCGCCAATTTATTTACACGATAATTTGTTATATTTAGCACATTCTTTTTAAAAGGTTTGCCACAAAAATTTTCAATTGTGCTGCAAAACTTTAAAAATAAATGAGTTTCTATTCTATTGTTTTCATTATTTAACAGTTTTTATTCTACAATACATTATTAAATGAGACCTGTTAGAATGAAACTGTTTTGTTTGCAAACCTTATCAACAAATCGGTTTCAGTGAAATAGTTTGGAAAGGGTGCCAATACTTTTTAGATATCACTAAGAGACGAGTATCCGAAGTGTTTTAAAGGAGAATTAAATATTTTATTGCAACTTTTGACGAAGTAGTTATACGATATAGGATTTTTAACTCGATCACATGACAAATAATAAACTATCAAGATTGAAAATCCCGAGGACTGACTGAAATTTCTCATTTGGAAAATTATCGCAAATCATTAGTTGCCATCTTTTTTATAGAAAAAAACCCTTAATTTGTAGCAAATATTAGTATATTAAAACGGTTTATTGATATTATTTTTCGTTTTCCTTTATTTAGAAGCTTAGTTTTCTTTAACTTCGGTCGGTGCACAACGAAAATAATTTATTCGTAAAATACAACACGAGAAGAAAAAATATTGAGACACACCAATCTAGTTTTGTTAACAGATTTTAACACATTAAAGCAAAATAAAATTATTAGTTTATAGCTTTCAATTTTACTTAACACCTGCATAACTAAGAACTATTACTTGATTTCTTTTAGAATGGTTGGACTTGTTTACACTGGGCAGCTCAGAGATGTCATGGAGAAATCGTAAAATTACTCTTAATTTCCGGATGTCATACTGAAGCGAGAACCAATGTATTTATCTATTCATTTTCAGTTAAAAGATTTTAAGTTTTTCCAGAGAGGAGAAACTGCGCAAGATGTTACTAATGACGTTCTAATTCGAAACTTAATTAATCCTAATAATCTTGGGAGATATCCAGTTATAATAAGCAATGGTTATGTGACAACTGATGATGAAATCGACGAAGAAAACCACGGAACAGATGATGAAGAACATATCAACGTGAGTACTTCTCAATCCCACAGTTTCAATCCACCTAGTCTATTGAATTCAAAAACGACAGAAGTGTGAACTCTAATAGTCATATTTTGTTAACATATTGTTATTAATTCTAAGTTATTCGGTTTATTTTTGATGAGGGTTTCTTTTATATTTGTATAAATAAATATTTATTATGACACAAGCTTTATTTTTATCATGCACTAATAAAATTAATAAATAAAGGCAGATAAAATGAGTTTTTATTGTTTCTCGACAACTTCTTTTATTTCTTTTATTCGTTGCTTATGACGTTTAATGGCATCCTGAAATAAAAAAAACACAAATAAATATCGTTAAATTTATTTCAAGAAATCTATGTAATGTAAAAGGTCAATGGCTGTGCCAGTTTCACAGTTTATCTATTTGTAAATTGCCAGTAATATATTTTAAAAATAAAATTTATTTAAATAATCATTAGTATATAGCAGTGGTGGCCAAACTTATTTTTACTTGGGCCAAAAAATGAAATTTACATGATTCAGAGGGCCACAAAAACATTTTTTTCAATCATATTAAAAAGTATAAATCCAAATATGTAATACAATTGATGGAAATTAAGTGTATTTTATTAATAATTAAATACAAAATATTATATATATATATATATATATATATATATATATATATATATATATATATATATATATTAGGGTGGCCCATGCAGTATAGCAAAAAAATAAAAGTTTTAAACTTCACCTTCTCACCCTTCCAACTTGTTCCAATGTTGAAAAGAAAATTTTCTGTGAAATATTTTCTGAAATTTCTCGACATTTAGAGGTGGCCCAACAATCTAGAAGTTTGAAGTACAAATATTTTAAAGTGGTTTTATACGTTTTTGCTACTTGTACTGTGTTTGACGAAATTATGAGCAGCAAAATTATCTCATTTTTATTACAACATTAACTGTAGTGAAAACAGAGACATATTTGACAATAAACACACCTAACAACCGAAGCAGTTTACTAGTTTAGTTTATCACTGGGCCTATAGTCACTAGCCAGTCAAAGTCGAACATTACTATCAGTCACACAGTCAGTACACATTAGGGTAAAATAACAACAGTGCATGGAACATGGAAACTGAAAACATGGTGATTGAACACAGTTTTTAGTCGTAACTACTAATTAAGATCAGTCCGAGTTTGATAGTTAAGGTGTCGTTGGCGTAGATGACATGGCCATCATGAGACCGAATTTGCTGCAGTCTGGAAACAGCCGGCGATGTTCGCTAACGACATGCAACATGAATTGAAGCTGTTCCTCATCCTTGGTTAGCTTTTTATTGTAGTCTTGAATGAGGGCTACCCCTCTCTCAGCTCTGTCATTCACAACAGCCAATCCTTTAACAGTTCTCAGTGCACATTGGTATGTTTCATCCTCATCCCATTCTGATGGATCTTTTGACATAAATGACGTCTGTAACTGCAGAAGACGAAACATGGTCATTGAATTGGCTGTGCAGAACTGTTCGAGACCCTTGCTGTTTGTGAAGGCTGATGTTTCCACTCTGGGACGTTTAGGTGGATGCTCAGGTGCAGCATTCTCCATGGCTGCAAGCATCAGCTTCTTGGTTTCAGCTGGAACTCTGGAGTCAAACAGAGCGAGTGTTACCAGCTCTTCTGAAATATACCACAGATGCAGTCCCAGCTTTTTGCTGGTTACAGATGAAATGTTTACATCGGGGTATTCAAGGAGCTGTCTCATCAACAGGAAATCATTCAATGGTGCATTTATTGCCAGAGGTGCTGTTATCCATACTCTGAGATAGACAAGCACACCAAATGCAGCAACAGCAGTGATTCCCTTCAGCTCACTCTGTGTCATCTTGAATTGTGCTCTGAAAAGCCACATCTTGATACTGTACAGCACTTTAGCCAACCACCTTGCTCGATGCATTGCACCTGGAGACTGAAAGTGAATCCCCCTGGAAGGAGCCTGGCCAAGGTAAATCATAGACAGTTCCAGGAACTCCCGGTAATCATCTCGTGGCTGCTGCACTTCAAGTTGCATGCGAGCAAATTCCAATAATTCATTTCGACTATTAGCAATGAGATTGTCGATGAATGGATCCGTTTTCTGCCGGCTGGTAGTTGTCACGATCTATGAATTTCCAGTGCTCCTTGAATCTTTTGAAGATTGATATGTCATGGCTTGATGAACCTCGTAGCATTTGGTCAAATGCTGCACCGACAATAAGTTCCATGATGTGATGACGACAGGCCAAGTATAGGAGATCTTTGGCCAACATCTGTTGAATTAAGACACAAGCACCTTGCTTATCACCAGTGTTTGAACTTGTTGTGTCAAAACACAAAGCCACAACCTGCTTTTCGATGCCCATTGCTTTATCTCGTTGACCACGGCAGTAGCTTGGGATTCACCAGTTCCAGATGACAGTTTTGGAACTGCAAGCAGCTGTTCACAACCAACACCTGAGATGAGAATTGGTAACCTGTCGACGTGTTCTCTAGTTGTCAAATCTTCCAATAACTTTCCATCCCAGTGGACAGTCAGATGGTTTACAGATAGAAATTCTGATTTCAGCTGTGATGCTGCAATTGTTCTAGCTTTACACCTGGCTCGGTGGATTGAGTTCCTGCTGATGTTGAGGGAATCAACATTGTGACCAAGGCTGGATGCTGTTTCACACAACACATAAACAGCATTTCTGGATGATGTCTGTGTTCTGTCCAGAGCTGCCATTAGCCCAGGAGTCAATACATCAGTCTTAGCTTTCTTTGCACTGGCTTTGTGATACAGTCAGCAGGATCTGTTGATGAGGATGCAACAGGTTTATATTCATCATCACACAAGATAATCTGCTCTTGGTCATGGTCACTGTCTTCACCAGATGATGATTCGAGAGTTGTCAAACAAGCACTGATATTCATTTCATCTACTGACCTTTGCCGCCGCCTTGCTTCAGCTTGTTTGCGTTCACCAGCTGCTCTAGCTTTACGTTCAGTAACTTTATCCCGGACACCAATGGATCCTGGACGCCCTTTTTCTCTCTGGCGTAACAGGAATGCCCTGTCTTCTGGGTTGCTAATGATAGTTAGTGCATCCTGATGGGCTATGTCGAACAGATCTTCAAGATGAGAAACAAATTCATGCTCCTGTTTTTTGTGAGCTTCACCAGACCTCGACTTGTGTTTTTGGAGACCCTTCCATTCATAAAAGACAGATTCAAGCTTCTGTTCTGCTCTTGTTGGAATGCTTGCTTTTTTCCAGAACTCCATTATCACGTTGATTGTCAGTTTACTGGCTTCGCGAAGAGTCATTTTTTCTACTTTATGTAGGTGTAGAAAGTACCCAAAGGTCTGATAATACGATGGCAGCTTTGCACCAAGAATTTCAGGAACATATGATTTAATCAAGTAAACATTATCATTAGATCTTGTTTCCATTCTGTTAAATCTGAAACACAATAACATGGAGAGTGGAGACGATTAGGTTAAGCAAAACACTAGGCATAATTGAATGAACAACTGAAAAATTTTAAATTTGCTGTATAGTACAAGAGTACATTTAACATTGTAAAATGCATTCAACAACGATGTGTTTTTGCATGTAATTCAGCAAAGTAAAATACTGACTATTAATACATGAACATAATACAAGAACAAAGATTGCATAATTACATCTCGACTGGTGAGTAATAGCTGACTTTTTGTCTCAAAAATGAAAAACAAATATAAACATAAACAGAAGAGAATATTGACTTTTTGTCTCAAAAATGAAAAACAAATATAAACATAAACAGAAGAGAATTAGCAAAGAATGTCTAATAAATTCAATAAAATACCAATAAATAAGTAACACTTAAATAGGTTAATCATCCATACTCTCTCAGTCACTGCTATATAACAAACCAATAACTCGCCCTGAATTACCGGCAAAAGAAACACCATGTCAAAACTTCATCACCAGTGGGCCACCTTTAACTATTGTCAAATTGCAGAAATATTTTGCACTAATTATTTTTATTGCAATTGGAACAACTTGGAAGGGTGAGAGTTGTTAGTTTTTAACTTTCAATTTTTTGGGCCACCCTAATATATATATATATATATATATATATATATATATATATATATATATATATATATATATATATATATATATATATATATATATATATATATATATATCCCGTAATGATTATCTGATAGTTTATTTCTGTTATTCGTTTTTGCATTTTTTCATTTTTGAATAAGTTTGTTCACATATGTATGTATAAAAAAAATATCTTTTTTTTATCACTAATTAGAAAATGAAAAAATTACCTTACCTGAGTATAAATTTAAAAACTAACAGAACTTTTTCACTTTTTTTCCACAGATTATTAAAACAACTATAAAACTTAAAACTTTTGAGAATTTTCTCCTATCTACGGCGCAAAATATATATATATATATATATATAAGTACATGGAATACAATAACTGTACAAATTCAAAAATTCTGAATTTTACCAGCATGCTTTTCCACAAGTTTTCGAAAAAATTTTTAGAACATATTTTTTCTTATTTTTATTTTGATATTAAAAAATAAAAATGGTAAATTTTTTTTTCGTTGATTAAGTTTTGAAAAAAAAATTAAATTTTTGTATAAAATAACGCTTCGAGGGCCAAAGAATTGAAGCTGGCGGGCCAGATTTGGCCCTCGGGCCGTAGTTTGGGCATCACTGGTATATAGTATAGTGTGCAAGTTCAGGTACTAAGGTTGCGTTATGTTTGTTGAAATCGATGTTTATGTTGTCTGTCAAATATACGAAGGTTAGTGGTAGTCAATTGAGATGGTGTCGGTTGCATGCATGTTGAATAAATTGATGTGCTGGGTACACTACCATAGAGAGGTAGACATTTCAACTGTCAATCAAGCACACTGTATCAAAAAGGGAAATATATAGGAGGGTTGTATATTGTCTGCGTGTTATTGATCCGTATATACGTCACTAAACTAGTGAATTATTGTCCTCGTTTCCTTACAATCCACAGTTGTAAATAAACACGTTTCTTTGAAGATATGAAACAAGATTAAGGATATACCACAGGCCATAGTGAATGGAGAATTGCTTTACAAGAATATAATACTAAAACACAGAGAAATACTTAGAGATCTTGGTGATTGCAAAAACACTGTTGGCCTTTTTCGGAAATAAGATCGGCCTAAACTTGTCACAGCGAACAAAAAAAGAAAATGTTGTAGGAATTTAAAATTGGCAAACTGTGAGAGCAAAATAGATCCAATAGCAACAGCGCGGGAGGTAAAATCGAGATTGATAAAAATTGTTTAGAAAATGAATCTGATAACACCGAGACAAACTGTTCGAGATTATGGGTATCACTGCTCGATAAAGCTAAGCTATGTATTTTGTTTTTTAGTATTTTTTTATCAGATAATTTTCTTCGATGAAATAACCGTTGACCTTGACATTGTCAAACATTGTTTAGCACGAATAGGAAATCATGAAATACGGAGAGATGCATTGCCAACCGATTCGAGCCATTTCACAGAAAATAATGTTCTATGGATGTACCTTCATTGTAGTGAAAATACAACAAAAACCTTCATGTGATTTTATTTTTAAAAACTAATTCACTTTTAATACTTTTTTTGAGTTTCAAATATATATTATAAAATCTTGAAATTTATAAATGTCGGAATTTAATGATTGTGCTTTTGCCAAAAATGTTAAAGATGTTGACCATAGTAGATTCAAACAGGATATTTTATCCAAAGTATTTATGAACCACATCACCACATTCATCTTCGGGACAATGCTTCTAGTACCTGTTGTTAAATGCTTGGACTCTGGAAAGTATAAAGAAATTGTTCAGAATCACCTGCTGTTAATTGCAAAAGTGTGGTATTGAGATGACAGTTGGATTTTTATTCAAAAAAACGTTCCCTGCCACTAATAACAGATGATGCATCAATTCTCGGATCAGAACGGCATATATATCATGCTTTGGCTATCATTTTCTCCAGACATGAATGTGATTGAAAATACTTAGCAAATGTTGAAATACAAGCTATACCGGGAAGGAAGTTGGAAAACTCGCCACGGTGTAATATTCAAGTTTATGGGGTTACATGACGAAATTTCACTGGACAAAAATACAAGTGACAAAATTACACATTTAATTTTTTTGCTTTTATTTTTAGTGTTTATAAACATTGAAATTAAAAAGCCATGCTAATTGTGTTTTATTTTATAAGTTTATATGGATCTTTACATAGTAACGACCTACGCAAAATTTTTATATTAATTAATTAAAAGAAAATTAAGTGTGTAATTTCTTCTGTAATTTTGTCCCGTGTAATTTTATCCTGTGAAAATCTGTCTTGATATCAGGTTATGGATATCTGTAACAATAACCTTGATCAACGCGATGCCTGCATTTGTCTCTCTCGAATTACAAAACATTTGACTTTATTTTTGCAACAACTACGAATAACATTCGATGGGCTTTGTATATACTAGCTTATATTATAAAAGAGACAATTATGAATTGACAAATTCTAATTGTGCTTGCAACCAATCACTAATGTGACTAATAAATTATTTATCAATAACAAAATCTGAAAGGTGTATGTTTTGTTAGAATCAAAATTTATTAAATTTTCACATAACAATTTATAACCGATTTGCAGCGCGTGATAACATTCTCTTAAAAATATATGACTTGTGTTTGGAGATTATGATGTTAAAATTTGAACATGACTAATCTTTATTTTAGAAAATCTAATAATTCTATAAATTATTCACTATTTAAATTATATGACTACCAATCATAATTGCGTCTTTTTAAAAAAATATTTATGTAAATAATTATTTTAATTAACTGATCATAATTTTAATATTAAAATGTAATTTAAACCTTTGTACTCCGTAGGCGCCACTATTGCGCCATTTCCTTATATTTGCACACCATATCATATTACAAAAATTCAAAACAGCAGACGGCAAGTACGTAGCTTGTCGTTGGTAACAGTTGTTGATGACTTATTAACTTGTGAATATATTGAAAATTATTTTATTATTTGAACACAGTATTTGTTTAACACTGCCGATGTATGGTTCAAAATTGTTGTGTACCCTTAGTTAAATTTTTTTATATTAGGTATATTTACCCTTGAGGAAACATGGAAGAAGGATGTCATTGGGAAAGTTTTGAGATCAGTAAAAGCCAAAATGAACTTGATATTGATTTTTGGTTATAATTACCAGTAGTTTTTTGTTTATTTTATAATTTTAATATGAATTGCTATGTTTATGTTATTGATCTTAGACTTTTTTCATTTTTTGTAATTTAAATTTATAAAATAAATCCAACAAAAATTCTTTTTTTTAATTTTTAAAAAAAACCCATCCAAAACCGGTTTTGTTAAATCCTATATATAGAAGTATGCTGCATGCATACCAGACTAGCAAATTTAAATATTTAAAAACTGGAATATCTTTATTTCTTTGCAGAATTTCTAATCAAATATTTATTTATGAGATCTACAGTAATTGCTTCTGCTGATCTGATTTGTCCAGCAACTCCTCAGCAAATTATTCGACTTCAGCAACAATTTCATTGGTTTCGTCAAACATTTTTGAATCGAATTTAGAAAAAGGAAAAATGTCGCAAAAAGATTAATTTAAATTGGAAATATTAGAAATATTGCTTCGGCCGATTGTGTATAATTGTGTTGGGCTGAAGACTAAAATATTCAAAATCGCTTCTTAATTTTAATTTTTTTTCTCTTTAAAATAATACCTGGAAGTGCAGTGAAAGAGTCAGTAGAATAAATAATTAAATAAGACAAAAACAGTAAGATAGTAAATAAAAAACCAAATAAGTGTAAATAATAATAAAAAACTAAAGAAATTAAAATAAACTTGTAGAAACCAGAAAATAGGGAAATTACATAGGAAGAATCAACAAAAAACCAATAGTTAGTAATTGATAAGGAAAAGTAAATAATAAAAATAGAAATTAAAAAAAAATAAATTAACTAATCCAAAAATAAAAAGAACGAAAAAATAGATAGCGCAAACAAATAAACAATGCAACTGGAAATAACCAGCAAAAGAAAGTTAAAATATAAAAAAAAATAAATACCAGACATTAAAACAAAATAATTTAAAAAAGCATACGATTAACCAATAACCATCTGAAAAATATTATATTAAAAATAAATCCAAAAAATCTGGCAAAGTCGATTGAGATTGGTCAGAAGACCCGACCCGAAAAACTATATAAATCAGCAGCTAAAATGACTTTTTCACTGCTATTTCAAAAATTTCTAAAGCGTTTAGTACTCAGCACCAATTCAAATCAGTTTGCGATACAAGTTATCTTACGACATTCGAAAGTAGAATATTCCAGGAATTCAATTTTATTCATCGTGATAACCAGCTATTTTATCAATCGGTAACTTTTTATGTGAGATAAAACACTAGAACAAGAACGCCACATTTCCCATAATATTAGGGGATCAAACAGATCGAAGTTAGTAAAATACCACGAATATTTATATTGATTAGGACACCTAAACGTCCACCAGGTCGACATAGATCATATTTGCCAACGATCGCACGCTAAGAGATTGACTAGATGAACTCATTAGACCACACCTTAAGTAGATACTGGGCGATAACGATCACATTAGCATACAACCATGTGGAAGATAAGAGTCTAATCCAGTGTATGAGGCCTTTTAACAAATGTAGCCAGATGAACATTTTTAATTCACATAAACTCAATTACGGGTCAGCCGTTAGTATCAGTAGACAAATTTTGATTCACATCTAAATGAAAGTAGTCAAACGGTCACTCACACTGATACTAAACTTTTGCAATATTAGTAATTATCAGAGATACTACCGCTGATAATCTAGACCAGATGAGTACAATAAAAATCACGGTTGCATATTACGAGACGGAGTGTTGCAATAACGAATAATGCTAATAATCAGATAACGTAGGAACAACATTAATTATGCTAATCAACTACAGGTTATTTGTAGAACAGTTTTTCACTGCTATTAAATGTTGATGCATTAAATGTTGACAATTTACACTAAATAAATTTTCAAAATTATTTTAGGTAAATAAAGTTTTCGTAATTATTAATAAAACAAAATAATGATCGTAACTGGTAACAGAGATATATCAACGACATAATTTAATAACAGGTTTATTTCAAAATCGTCAATGATGTTCTACTAATCCTATCAACCTGCAGCGATCTTGTTGATTATTATTGATTTTGTAAAAATTAATTTCTTGTATCAGTTCAAATGTTTTTCACCTCCTGTATAAACTCTGACTACCATAATGAGATTTCGTAACATGTATATATTTTCTTTTCTTTTAGAACCATGACAGCTAGGCCATCGGCCAAGGTTTCTCTCAACCCATGTTTTTCTTGTGCTAACAAGAACAGCATTATCAAGACCCTCCAAGTGCAGATAGGATTGCTCAAGAAGAAAATTGATCACCTGGAAGGAACCTGGTTTTCTCCACCCCAAATGCAGGAGGTGAAGAAAAAACTGTTCCACAGCTCAACGATCCTTAATAAAAGAGCAATTGGAGATATTCCAATCGCCGAAGCGGATAATCCCTTTCCCACCCATCACGACTTGCCAGATCGCTCTAATCTCTCGTCCAAAGGGGGATGTCGCGAACGCCGGGAATTATCCCGAGCGGATCGCAAACAGAAACAAAAGATGCGACGTCTTGACGAGGAAGCCAAACGAAACGTCATCCAAGGGCAGTCGACCGGTAACAACGCCCCAGCACCCCCATACTAGTAGGACACCCGGTTTTCGTGTGATAACAAATACCGGAACCACCTGGGAAGAGAATGCAACCGAGTTATTCGATCTCGAGGCTCTTTTCGCTGAAGCTGCCGCAGACCGTACATGATTAAGATCCCTCCGACCTCTTATGTATTCCCCCTTGAGGGGAGGTGACTAAATTTGCCTAATGTTTTCGTTTCTTTTTCTTTGTACAATGATGATAGTGTTATTTATTTGTGCTGTGTTCTAGTAATAAATGGTTTTATGTTGTTGGTTCATTGCTTGAATTGCAGAGAATGAGGATGAATGAAATGGTTATGCTATGTATATCTCCAAGATACCTTGAGATGATTTAAATGAAATTCCTGACTAGTCTATGTGGTAAAAAGCTTGTGTAGATAAGACGTAAGACCTTCTACCGGCAGTCAGATGGAGTGAGTCGGGGTAGGAAGGAGGAATAGTCCTAAGGCAGGTGCTCACCTGCTTCTTCTTATTTCGCCATCATATGGCAGTACCAACATGATACAAATCATGGGCACCATGATGTGAGAACGGTCAGTTGGCATACTATTTGGGTTGACATCAGCGGCTATAGCGATTGTATGTGACCATCATCCCTTGGGCAGATATGTGACATTTTTTACCGGGTTTCGCGCCAACAATTGGCTTTTTTATCGCGCCTGTGAGCGCGTATAAAATTTGATTTTTATGTCGCGTTTCTTTAATTGCTTTGATTTTGGATTCATTTATCGAAATTTTGGGAATAATTTATCTTCATATCGTGTTTTTGAATTTTGTTGGAAATTTTTGATAAGAATTAAATTTCGTGGATTTTTGAATTTTATTTGATTATCAAATTCTGGAATCGTGCGTTTCATTTCGAATTTGTTGGTGTGATTAGAAGTTTGAAGTTGGAACACGTGTCGCCGATTTAGTAAAGGAACTTGATATGCCGAGAACTACCATTGCTAGCATAATAAAAATAAAGGATGCTATTAAATCAGTTGATGTGGCACAAGGTGTAACAATTTTTGCTTCTAAAAGAATATCACTGATTGACAACATGGAAAAGTTGTTCTTAGTTTGGATAATATTTTTGGATAATATAATAATATTTTCGGAATTATAATATATCATGAAATAAATTAATATGGTATTACTCTTATTAATCAATTCGGCAACCATTACAAACACAAAAAAAATAAATGTAAGGTAATATGATTACATATTATAATAGAAAATTATTATTTATTTATATCAAAGTTAGTTTTCTTTACAATGAAAATTTTCTGCTTTTAGCACTCCACGAAATGACGACACAATTTTACTGCCTATAATTTGTATTATCTTTGAAATTTTTATAGATTTAACATTAGAGATTCTACTATATAAGCAGTGCATAGTATTTTGTTAATAAATGGATAATAACGTGTCGTTCTCGGAAAGACAAGATCGTATAATCTGATGAAAGCTCAAAGTATAGAAAAATATACAATTTTTAAGTAAAATTAATTAGGTAAAACTGCTTTTTTGTGCTTGGTGATATTTTTAAGTTTCTTAGATGATGTAATTAAAAAACTAATTGAAAACATTACGAATCTATCGGTTGATCAATGGCAGATTAAACAGGTGACGAAGGTGGCCCTATGAGACCTCTCCATTAAAAGAAATCCGTGTAAATTTTGAGCAACCAAATGTGAAAATTTTCATTTGCATGAGTGGCAACACTGATATAAAGAACTATATTTAAGTCATAATAAGTCTATATAAATTAATGCTAAAGTCCTATTGAATTGAATAAATGTTAGGGTTGGGCCAATAAGGATTGGCATAAAATTTCATAAAATAATAGAAATTAGCAATTGAACAAAAATAATAATTTTACAATTACTAAAAATAGCATATATAAGTATTAATAGTAAAATATAAATACAAAAATAGTATTAGTTTAATTATGGTAAATATTTATTAATAATAAATATATTAAGTAATTTATTATTACTTACAATAGAAATCGTTTAATATTTAAAGTCCTAATTTAATCTGACAAGGTGAACAATAACAGTCAATATTTGAGACAGAATTGAAATATAAATACGGATCGAAGAATTTCTGTTTTCAGAATATTAATTAGACAAATTTTGAAAAGTGAAATTCAACGGAGATCGAAAATTAGTTAAACGAGTTTTGTCATTAGAATTTAAAAAGAAACCGAAACTCATTGCATGAGTTTTGAATTTGGAAAGAGAGGAAAAAATATTTGATAATAAAGGTATTAGCTTTCTTTTTTATAGAAGTTAATTTACCTTGTGATTTTGTATGAATATTTACCCGGCTTTCACTCAATAGAAAACGGTTGTCAATTTAATTGATTAAACCGTTTGAAACAGTTGTTTGGAATACGCAGTAAAAATAGTTTTGGGGAATTTAGACAAGTTCTGTTAGTGAAACTGTGTTGTCGAGTTTTTTTCTTGTGCATTATAAAATTATAGAGGGTAAGATTGTAGAAACGTTGATGCCCATTCTTGGTAGCAATCGATAGTATAAATTTTGTGAATCCTTCATTTTTTACCTGTCACTTTTAAACTAAGCTGTAGATAAATTAGAATCCAGCTCTCACCAACTTAGAAATACCCGAGGACGGTTAGACAAAACCGATATTTTTACTTTAGAGTTTTGCGGCAATTTCTTGGGGTAACTATAATTACGAGTTTAATATAAATTAAATTATGTAAACCATATTTGTTTTATTTATATTTTAAATACATTTAATCATTGAAATCGAGTTATTTTAGTTACTAAAACGCGCAGGTAGTGCAAACAGTGTTAATCGTTAATCTAGCCAATAAATCTAACAAAAAGATCATTAATAAAATTAAATATCTGTGTATCTTTCAGAGTTTTCTCTATTACAATAATTGTAAATTGTTTATTATTGGCGGTTATTTCAAAATATTAAAGTGCGAAAATTGTGTAAGCAACAAATAATTGGTAAATTCTAATTACTTTTTTATTATATTTTTAATATATCAAATCAGATAATAGTTATTAAAAATATATACGGTCAAAACTCGGTTTTCCACCTGCTTCTGTGAAAAGTAAATTGACGGCGAATATTTAATTTGGAGGCAAATCGAGGTGAAAATAGAATTTCTATATCATAAAGCCCTAGTACGATTAGCAATATCTTAAATGCATCTTAAACGAATGTTAATATATACAGCAGAATTGTTTTTGACAACGGTTTAAAATACGGTAAAACACCGTGATCTTCTATATTACACGTGTATATACACATAATACAAGAAAATGTAACTTTGCTAACTTTTCTGTAAAAAAATGCGGATGTATCTCTAAATTCACGCCTACTCAAACATGACAAATTTATCTGAACACAGAAGTAAAATAGCTAATACCACCGCTTTTACATTCACTCCATATAATCTCTCGACATGTGCTTGAGATTGATGGACACGAGGTTGCATCCAGAATGTAAATTTCACATATATATATATATATATATATATATATATATATATATATATATATATATATATATATATATATATATATATATATATAATATTTATGAGCTCATTGTACCAGAGTTTTTAAATTTATTTGTTAATTTGTCGTAAATATGAGATGAGATGTTATACGAACCCCATTACAAGCGTAAACTAACTGTATAATATACAAAGTATCATTCTCATAACCCATTTACAAGTAGGAATCTCGAAATGTATTTTATGTTTATTTATACCTAGTTTAATGGATAAGTCTCCATTAGGTGTTCAGAAGCGTGCACTCAAAAGAAAAATGAATTTAGAAGCAGCGGGTAAAACAAAAAATATTTCTATAACATCTGTGCTTCCTTCGTAAATGGCAGAACCTGCTGTAGATCCGATGACCATGCTAACAATTTTTGGTAAAAAGTCCTCAGTGCTTAGTTGAATTACTCAATATAACATTCGATAGCACAGGGGCAGAAATCAATGAGTTTTTGATTATTAATCTAATGTATTAAGACTAATGTACGCAGCTCACCGGCCTCCAGCCGACTCACAAAAAGTGTTACCTCTGCCATGAATAATAAATTTAATGAAAGTATTAACTATATTATGAATCTTAATTTTAAAGGGAATAAATCAATTTTCTACTTTTTCTACTTTTTAATTATACAAAACATGATATTCTAGATACTTATGAAAATTTATGAAAACTTGTTAATACCCAGTAAAACCATACACGGCCTTTTTTACTAACGTAAAACCAAACTCACCCAACCTTTATAACTTTACTTCCCTATACCACTTAAGGAAACAGTTATTTATTGATATCAACACACAACTTAAAGACAACCCTAAAATTATTAACTATAACATTATTACTGAATACTTTTTCATATTAAATTATAAGCAAAAACAGCTTAAGAAATTCCTTTTTCATACGATTAAACCTTCCCCTATTTTGAACATCAATAGCTCACCAAGACCACACTATTCCGAACCCATTCCACTAACCATAAGCGAATCTAAGTCTTCACTCCCTATCCAAATTAATCAAAAACCAATAACTACCAGAATTAAACCTAGACACCCTACAACCCTTATTTTTAACATAAATAACTCACCTAGACCCCACTACTCAAAACCAATTCCGCCTAGTTCAGTCTCCAATATATCTCCTGTTTTTCGAATAGAACATAAATTATCTAATGATACTCACCCAATAATTGCACCTATCGCCGGCTTTATCAACCAATGAACCCCCTCTACCTTGTAACGAAGCCCAGATATCTACGCCTATTGAAACTTTGAGTAACTTGGATATTTTTCAGCGTAGGAGAAAAATTGGAAAAAATATGTACTTTGATAATACCCGTAATAGACTTGAACCGATAACCATTAGTATTACTGACAATAAATTAACTGATAATAAAAATATCTCAACACCAATGGACCAAAAATTATCTAATACTACTCAACCTAAACCTATAAGCTTATCTTTAATACTACCTTCCAGCACGACCTGACCAAAACAAAAAAAGCGAATACCAAGGAAACTAAATCTTATAACCTTAATAATACAATTAAAAGAAATACCATTTCCTACTCAACTATGAATGAAGATAAAGAAAATAAAAAATTGCTAATGAATGCATACTTTTTTGTAAAGAACAAATACCGATAACTAGGGCCTCATACTGCAAGAGTGACTATAAATTTGTAATGAAAGATTCTTAAAATTGAATTTGGAGAAGCAACTCAATTGTTGCTTCTCAAAAAATAGTAATAAAAATAAAAAAACTGTAGAATACTTTGTATCTAAGACTAGGGCCTCATCTAATATGTCATCTAATATCTAAAACTAATAAAATTAAGTAGGAATAAAATTTTTAAACTATTCATAATTAGAAAATTTTAAAATTAATAAATAATAATTTAACTTACCCATAATATCATTTAAAACTATATCTTTAATTCATTTTTTTAGGTAAATGTAGGAATCCTTATAGATTTGATCTTCATGTTGTATCTTTAATAATATAAACTATATAAACTAACAATTCCTGCCTAACTTATATCATCGCTTAAACTTCGCCACTACTCCACCCAACTTAATCTTTTAGATATCGATTATACGAGCGCCCTAACCCAAGATACTCAACTTGAACTTATCCAAGCTACCGAACGGGTCCTGTCATTCAATCATTATGACAGCAGGACTCCAACCCAAATTTCAAACCTATCCAAAAAATTCAAACCAGTTGCCTAAGTTGCTTTGAGCTCATGCTCTAGCGTCCAGAAGATTTGAAAATAAAAGCCTTAGTATAAATATGAGTGAGAAATTATCCCCTTTGGCCTTGACTGGCCAGTCGGATTTCATAAAATAAAATTTGATTGAGGAAGCATTAGCGATAGGAAGAGTCGGTTGCCGTAAATGAAACCCAATTTATTTTAGGGATTAACTGAGGGATAGATACATTACTAATTCGAACTAAAACCCGTAGTGATTCAACTGATGGATAACTTAAGATGGACAAGGACAATTTATTAATTAAAGTATTAATTTTCATAAATAATAAAATTTAAGTAATTCTAATAGAAAATTGATAAATGTGGAAATAGAATATTAGTATTTTATAAATAATAAGTACTTTTAGGTAATTCGGTTATTAATAGAATAACATCTAACAGAATTAGCTACTTTTTTTTATTTTTTACTAAATTTGCCTCGTGGCTCAGGTGGATTTGGGCATTTCCTGAACATTCCATGTTAAATTTAATCTAATTATTAATTTTTAAATTGTTTTCTGCGAAATTTTCTAAAAATTTTTATATTTGAACTAAAAATATTTATTTTTTGTAACTTTTATTAGGTCTTTTGGCAGCCATGATGGATTTCGCCTTTTTTATGGATTGTTCTGGGGTTTATAATTGGAATTTGCTGTAATTTTATCTAAATAAGTTTTTCTGACGTCTTTTATCTAATTTTTTCTTTAATTTTTTCAAATCGCTCTGTTATATTTGAGTACAACAAGTATATTACTTCTTGCTGTTTTATTTTATTTTTATTTAGATGTTTTACACTTTGGGTGTGATTTTCTTAATATTGTTTAATTGGTGTTTTTATATGTTTTGATTTTAACTAAACTTAATGCAGAGTTGTATGCTGTGTATCGACACATTTTAGTCACGAACTTAGTTTATGAGCCTAGAAATCAGTTCTATCTCAAGGTATTCTTACTGCTGGGTATGCGTGTTGTGTACCAACACATTTCGCTACAATCTTAACTTTTGGGTCTAAAATTAAGTTAATGTCCAACGAAAGGAAAAAAATATAAGTTAGAAATAGCTGTTGATTCAAAAATAAATAAAAGATGAATCCCACATTTTAAAATACAAAATATTAATTAATAAAAATATTAATAAAAATATCCGTTGCAATAACATTACAATTATTAATTTCTGAAATCATAAAAATATATTCCAAATCAAAATTTATTTTTAATACACAATTTATGTCATCGTCAATTTCAATTTCAACTGCAAACATTCATTAAAATTCAGTAAAATATTTTAAAAATTATTTAAATTCTTTTGTCAACTTAATTTGTCAAATTAATTTAAATAAATAAATTCGCCAAACTTTTCCCATTACATTTTAACATTTAGTTCTCCTTTATAAAATTAAATAAATAATGAAATAATTGTTGGGCTAAGATTCAAATAACTCATCATGTTCATTTTTTCTTGTTTTAATTAACTGAAAATTGGAAAATGACCACATAACATGTAAACCGCCTAAAGAACATTAAAACAAAAATAAAAACATAACAGAAGTAAAAATAAGTAAAACAAAAATAAAGATAAGCAAACAGTTGCACACGAAACACATTATGAAAAACATTAAAACAAAGAATAAATAGCCGAAAATACTACCTTATCCATAGGAATAGGAATGGTATATAAAGGCGATCATTCGATCAATCAGGAACAAAAAGAAAAGAAATTAATTTAAAAACAGTAGATTAAAACAAAATAAAGAAATGAACCAATCAAAATGATTGGAATTTGAAATCAAAAAAGAATAAATAACGATCAAAAACACACATTATCGACCCTGATTGGTCGAATACATACACTGGAAAACTATATAAAGGGCCGTCTCAGTGGACACTGACCAATATTTTTCTAAAATCATTTTTAACTGTATAACTACTACTACTACTACTACTTAACTACTTTTTAGCCAATATAGATTTTCGTTTTCAAAACGTGACTACTTTGATTTTTTAACACTACTTATTTTCAAGCATTATTAACTAATTTATTCAATCAAATCTTATTAACAATTGCTTTGTAGTATTTTATCAATCTTCGTTCAATTTTCTACCTGTTGTTATCATTTTGATTTGTCATTTGATTTGTGCAAGCACTTTTATCGACTATTGATTTTTTTTGTTAACTGATTACGGTGTAATCATTATTATCTAACTTATTTGGAATTAATTCCTCGAATCATAGCTTTTGTTGGCGTCCTAGGAAGAGTTACCTATCCTGACTTAGGGAAAAGATTAACTTTCAGATGATGTTTCGCTACGGTGAAGTTATATTGCTGGGTAACGCTTAGAAGACCTACTGTATACCGCGGGTGTGAAACGCGTTGGTAGTGTATATAGGGGCAGAATGCATGAACAAAGGTGAGCTTAATCCAACTGCTCGGTTCATACTTTCCTCATATCATTCGACTGCAGATAGAAGGTCTTACGTCACTTCGTCAATCTTCAGATGGAATTTAAATTAGAATTTTAGGTACGACACAATTTGTTCATTGACCTTGTTGGAATGTGAGCATGACCATTCGTACGCGTTCCGATGACTTCCCTTGCAAATATTGCTTTTCTGTCAATTTGAACTTATGTACGCAATGGAAAATCGGGAGAGAAAACTGATAGAAGGTGCGTGTTTACTATTAGTTTTATAAGGCCTGGTAACGATATCGAAATTGTGCTACCGGAATTAGAAAATGTTTCCAAAACCATTGCAAGCATCCTTATTAAAAAAAAAATTTATTAATAGTTAATAGTTAAAAACTTTTCTTGAGCTATTGAGCAACAATTTATAACTTAAATTGTAAAAAAAATCAAAGATGAAACGTATTTAAAATATCTAATAATTATCCTCTTCTTAGCCCAACAGAATAAACGATCATATGAAATTTATAAACGGTAGTAGTGAGTCGACATAAAAAATCCCACCCGATATTGAAATAGTATTGCTGGTCCTTCAAGGCTTCACCATAGGAACGTTACGCTTTACCCCAAAGGTTTTTATATTCGATAGTTCAAAGGTGAACACCAACACAGACAACAATTTGATTATCTGTTTACATTTTAATTTTTCAATTTTATTTGTGTAAATTTTGACATTAATCAGTAACAATTGTAAATGAAGACAAGTTTTTATTAATGTAAGCAGCAATGTGTTTATTTCAAAAAAATTCAATAAAGCGTTAATCTAGGAATTCGTCAAAACATTCCAACATACGTAGTTTTTGAATCTACAAGTTTTTGCTTAATTTTAAGAATAATTTGTTTTAATTATATTTTCTCGTTTTAATCAACAAAAAACAGTTAGAGCGTGTGATTGGGCGAAGGCATTCACCAAAAACTGTATAAGCGACAGTCTTAGAAGATAGTTTACTACTTTTTTATCATAAAAACTTATCGACAATCAATTTCAATTTTTCAAATAACTATTCTTATTAACAGTTATGGTCTAGCAATTTTAATTTCAAACCACGCTTTATTAAATCATATTTTGCTCTACTTAAGCATTTTATAACTTCTCAAGTGTTTTTATAATTGCATATATAAATAACCAGTACCGTCGAGAAGAGGGCGAGGGGATTGGGTAGAATTCCTTGGGCAATAAGAGGCCCAGACTCCCGACACATTTTCAAGGGGCCCTGACCCGTCTGAATATATGGTTTAAAATATTGGCGGCAATCGATTGCAGAACCAAATTTTGCAAAATGTAAATGGAACTATTGATATTGAAGAAAACAATATCAATAGTTTGATTTTTGATTTTAAAAATATTGGAGAAAAGTGGAGTGATATTTTTACTGAATGTGAAAATGTTGCATGAAATTTTAAAATCGATTTTAACACTAATTCGTATGGTAAAAGACGTTAATTTAGGAAAAGAATTGCTGATTAAATTAATGATGACAATAATGATACAGAAATAACGGGTGAAAATTACTTAAAAACGCAGGTATTTTACAAAATTTTATATTTTATTATAGGAAGCTTAACTTGGCGATATCCAGCCAAAGATGTGGTTCGTTTGGGTTTTTGTGGAATTATTTAAAAATTGATGTTGACTCGTTAATACAAATTAGTATTGATTTATGTAATAAGTATACTTCTGATATTGCCACGAAATTTCAGATGAAATAATTCATTTGAAAATCGTTCACCCAAGCCACATTTGGTGAAAATCAGTTGCTTCCTATAAATTTATTAAATAAAATGAAAGAACTGAGAATAGATGTCATATTTCCAAATATTTGCATTGTATTGAAAATATTTTGCGCAATACCAGTTACTGTGGCTCAAGCGGAAAGTTAATTCTACACATTGGCGAGAGTAAAAAACTTATTAAGATCAACTATGTGTCAAAATCGTTTAAATAGCTTGGGAACTTTAGCTTTCGAAGCGGCTTTAGCGAGGGAACTAGATTTCGAAAATGTGATAAAATATTTTGCAGATAAAAAAGCGCGAAAGACTTTATTACACTGATTTATAATGCATAATTAAGTTAAATTAAATACTATAAAATATATTTTATTATTTACTTTTTTAGACTCAAAACAAATTTTTTAGGTTTTTCCCTGGGCCCGGTGTTGTCTCTCGACGACCGACAGCGCAAAATTTGTGAATTAATTCCAATCAGAATTTAAATAGCAATAGATACTAACCTTAAAGTTAATTTATCTAGTTGTCTTTATTAATTAATTAAATTTCAAAGCACACCCGACCACATGTATCAACATTTCTGCTTGATTTACCTGCTGGGATTAAATTCTAGAAGGATATTGCAGGAACAATAGAACAATCTGGTTCTATTCGATCGCGCAAATTCCAGGACTCTCCTTCTATCTTGAACCACTCTTATTAGTACAGCTCAGTGAGACAATAAGACCCAGTGTGTCAACTTTTTATGAGGATGGTTTGCATAACCGATATCTGTTCTTTATTAGTAGCGGCATTTTTGGGTTTACATATATTTGCAATTTGTAAATATTGTGCATAACTAAATATATTTTAGAAACAGAAATAACAAGTGTTGTCTTATTCAATTCATATTATTATTTATACTTACACGCTATCAAGTTTATTTTTGGAGTCAGATAAATCAGTAATTTGTGTTAGATATCTTCGTCCACAAGATCAATCCTAACAGAACCTTAAGATCAGGAATCGTAGCGTTTTGATCATCATGATTTCCATATTGTTCAGCGACTATGAAAGAAAAATTCGTCATTCACATCAGCAACTAAGAAGAGTAAGAGCATCGAGAACCCAATCAACTTCGATTTCCAAACAATAGCCTAGTTTTCCATTTTTTTGAGTGGGGATTAAAGTTAGAAGTATGAGTATTAATATTACGGATCTAGCCAACAGTTTCGTATTTGATACGAAAAAGATTTCATAACCTGAATAACTGCATAAATCGTTGATCTCATCACTCGGGCTGGTCATTCCCCTCGTGGGTTAGGACTATTTTTATTTTTTTTCTCTCACCTTTAATAAGTTCGGATAATGCTTATACCAATGCTGATATTGCTTTATGTCTTATGTTTCTCTATTTATTCCTAGTAGATATGGGTCGATCCCGAACCGTCCTTAGGCTATGTTTCTCGTGTGCCAACAAAAATGCGGAAAGTCGAGGACTGAGAGAAAAGAACCGACTATTGAAATTGAAAAAGACTGTCTGGAGGTGACCTGGTACACCCCATCCAGATGAAAGAATCAATCCAACGCGTTCACAGATTGGAGCATTGTCGAGACATCCTGATCGCTGAGAGCAGGGCTTAACGAACCCTGATACAAGAGCAGTCGCGGGCCTTGTATCAGTTGAATACCAAGCGGGAGTTGGAAACGCGGATCACCGGTATGACATCAGCAGAGTAACTAATATCGTAACCAGCCCATCCTCTGACATCGACATCGGAGCTGATGCCATCCGCCTCCTGCATAGGATGTTCGTCGCTATTAATCACCGCTTCTATTCCGGTAATTGATCTTAGTAGATCGACCTCAGTTCCTCCAATAAATCAAGCCCAAGCGGTGAAACATTTGGTGTTCCGAAAGAAATGCAAAGAAGCGGAAAAGAAAGGCTGCTGCATTGAGCCAGTTGTGCTCAGATCTTGATTCACCCGAGATTAATCTAGAGGCGGTGGAGTTGGAATGTACCCTTCCCCTCCCAGGTCTCAATGTCTTGAAATTAGACGATCTATTATTAGACATAGAAAGAAATGGCTGGTAACTGACCTAACTTTGATCAACGAGTGAAGATGTGTATTGTTCGATTTTGATGTCTTGTTTTGTCTACAATAATAATATGAATTAAATTGTTTTCAACTTATTGTTTGTTTATTGTTGATCACGATAGTTGCATGATGATAGCAATTTCCAGTCTTAGATTTCTGTTGTTAGTAGTAAATAATAGAATTTCTTTTTTGAATGAACCTTGACCAACCAGTGTTGGGATTTAGGAGAGAACTTACTCACCTCCAAGGATATCTTTGAAGTAGGACCTCCTATCGTCGCGAACCCGATCGAGTGTATGGGAGAGAGTAATATGAAGGCAGAAGCTCACCTGTCTCATGACTCTCAACGACAATGTACATCACCAACATGACAAGTGGCATGGGTGCGTTGGTCAAATAGTCACTAGTCATGGGCATTACTGAGAGCCGATACAACACCCACATCTTGTTTTTGTTAATTACATAATGTTTCCTTTTACAATTTTAGTTCTTGAAACGCCAACATTTTTAAAAACATGGACTCATCGAGTATTAGAGTCAAGTCGAATGGAGTCTAGAAACCCTAACCGCAGTTGAGTGTTTGAAATATTGAGAAAACGGGCAACAGATAAAATAAAACTAAATTTTTAAAAGTTGCCCATGAAAGTTAATTTATTCATTATTGTTTAATAAAATTCTATATTTTATTATAAAAGAGAATCGTTTTAGACAACATTCTTTATAAAGAACATTTTAATACATGCTTTTACTGTTTATCATGTACTACTAAATCTATAAATTCACACTGGAGAGTAAATAAAGGAAAACTGTCGAATTCTCATTGTTTGAAAAGTAATGAACTAAGATGTAAATAGTTTAAAATTCTTTTCAATTTAGAATATTAATAAAACAATTGAAAAACGATTTTCAAGAAATAAGCAATTTGTTGCGGTTAGAGAATAACACGACCTTAATTTATAGGTATTATGTTCCAACTATAAATTGGTTTCTCATTGTGCACTGAAAATATCCAATCAGCCTACAATTATATCAATTAAATCAATTCTGAAGTGAATTTAACCTCTTAACGGTTTAACCCGTATATATACGGGCAAACTGAATATGGATTTTTGGATTATCCCGTATATATACGGGCAGGCTTCATATTAAATTTAAATGGAATTCTGCGCTTCTGTTTCGTTTTAGATTATCCCGTATGGATTTGTACGCTGTCTGTACAAGCCCAGTATAAATTTCAGCCAATTAGAGATTTTGATGAAATTTACTTATGGATAAAATCCTTATAACTTAGTCTTTCATTATTGACAATAAAAAAAATACGACCTTTTTTGAAACGTTTTCCCCGGAGAAATGGGACCGTTAAGAGGTTAATAGTTCTTTTCAATTTGATTATTGCAAATAAATAGAATAAGTTTTTTCACTGACGATAAACGTATTTTTATAATGAGTGATATTAGAAATGTTTGCTTCCCACAAAATTATTTTTCTTTTAAGGAGTTATTTTACATAAATTATTACACTAGTATTATCAATGGAATATTCAATGAAAAAGTTACAAGGTTTATTTTACAGTGGAATACATTAACAGTGATATTCAGGTAGGCACCGACGAAATTAGAGAACTCCGATGCTGAGGTAGAGAACAACAAAAACAATGGTAATCGAGTTGATGGTTCCTGAGTTTTTGGTTTGGCCTCACAGAAAGAAGGTTTTTAGGATTTGGAAAAGCGTAATCGGGCTACTCTGATCCCAATAATTAAAGGAGAAGTAGAAGATGGTTCGCATTTTCAAAAGGATGGGTGGTCTGCGTACCAGGTAGGGTTTGTGCACAAGACTGGATATTTGGGTGCAAAAGTTAGAATAATGAAGGAAATGCAAGGTTTGCCATCAATGCTTATACAAAGTTATTTGGATTATGTCTCCTAGAAGAATTTAGGACAGCTAAAGAGCGTAAATTCACACCATTCTTAAAAGATTTTGCAAAAGTGTATATGCAATTTATTAATGTTTTAACTTGCTTGTAAATATCTTGTTATTTTCAATTAAAAAATGATAGTGTACACACTAATGGCACCCAGATGTTTAGTAAAGTCAAGGAATGTATAAATAATAATATAACCAAACAATGCGGTGAATTAAAGAATACCCATCATGTATAAGTAGATATTGTTTTGGGTCTTTCTAGTTAAAAATGACTGCGAAAACATTAAAAATCCCGCCTCATATAATGTCTGAACTTATGTAAAACATACCGGATTTGTAGCATTAGCATATATATATATATATATATATATATATATATATATATATATATATATATATATATATATATATATATATATATATATATATATATATGTGTGTGTGTGTGTGTGTGTGTATGCTTAACTTTTCACCCAATTTAGCTGAAGATGTGAGTGATAGGATATTTATTCACAAATCCAGTACAATAGTAAGTGTCAAGCATAAAATTCAAAATCCCAAGTTTTATGAGCTTTGAATCGGAAGATGACACAATCTTTATGGCAGAACCAGTTTCAAGTAGGCTACCATATGCCATCTCATTTGGAACCATGAGTGCACAATAAATCATTAATAAATCGTATTAACAATATCAATATTCGTTAATGAACGTTCTCCTTGTTCTAAGTGGAAGAGTAAATCTTGCCAACATTTAAAGCCTAAATTCCTGTCAAATCTATCTGTGTCTTGTTGAAATCGAACGCATCAAATCCATATTTCCCATTAAAAATAGTTTCTTTAAATTATCAAAAATTTAGAAGAAAAAATTATACAAAAGTTACTTTAAGTTAAATTTAGTAAAACATTTCTCTTAATCTTGGTTACCATTTTAAAATTATTTTAAAGTTTAATTAAATGAAAATATAAAATTAACTCACAGTGTGATTTTCAATCTCATCTTCGTGGCTTTTCAATTCATCTTGAAGATATTTTTTCATGCCTTCTAATTTTTCTCGCTCCTAATTTAATTTAGAAATTAATGAAACTAATTTCAAGAAATTCACCATTCGTTTAAAATACTCTTCTTCTTGCGCAACTTCTCTTTTACCGAATGAACCACCTGCATCGCGAATTGCTCCACCCTTTCCGCCACCCTTAAATTAGAATATTTACTTAGTTTAAACTTACAATTAGAGTTTACTTTTCCGGCACCTCGTCCTAATTCGTTTCCACTATAAACTGCTTTCATTCTTTAAATTTAACATAATTTTTGATAATTAAAACTAATTAATTAATTATTACATGGAAATGTAACGAAGATTATTTGGAATAATTCTTATTCGGAAGGCTGTATTAAAAATTAATGTAGAAAATTTAAGAAAATTCAAATTTTGCATTTTAATTAAATTTTGGCTCCTGATTTCTGTTAGACAGAAAAATAAATCGCCTTATTAAAAGTAATGTCACATATTTCATTTATCATTATTATTAGAAATTTTAATTTTAACTTTATCTGAATCTCATCAAATCTTTACAAATAATTTTAATGAAAAATCTTTATGCATAAATTAGAAAATGTGAAGTGAAATTTTTTAACTAATCTTTTTATTACATAAAAGTTATGTTAAATATGTAGAAGATTTTAGTCATTTAAAAGACGATAAATTTGTTCTTGGTGCTCTTGTACAATTGTAGTTCGAGTTGAGTAATGATTTTTACATTTGTGAAGTTCTTGGTCTGAAGATTTATGGTTTCCATCAGTAACTGTCGCGGAGTTTGGTCTTCATTACTTTTCTGTGTGTATTAAAGAATCCTCTGGCTTATACTTTTAGACTTTGTTCACACTCTCTGATTTGCAGATTCTGACTTTGTGCAACGTTTGAAGTCGACGCGGTTGATGCTTTTGTAATTACAGTTTAAGTGTTGACAATGATGAAACTGGATGATCTCCACTCGCAGTTGAATATCTCCGTCAAAGACGTTATTGTCAGCTAGTCCTCTGAAAAATTCGATTTTTGAGAAATAGTATTTCAAGAAATATTGAAAAGATAAAGCATTTTAAAGAAGGATATAATGTATTTCAAAACTCCAATTAAAAAATAGTAGTTTAAATGTTATAAAAAGTGATCAGTTAGCTGAAATAACAATTTTTGTTAAATTTCTATTTTAAAATCGATATTAAATTATATTAAAGTATTTTAAATTAAAGTAATTATATTTATGACCAGTAGTCACATCAATTATAATACTTAATACGCCTCAAAAATTTAAAAATTGTAAATAATAAATAAATGTTGGAAGAATACTTGAATTTAAATAAGTCTAAAAATCAGCAAATCATTCCCTGTTGAAAACGCATAAAATATGATTTTAACCACTTGTCACACGTTGTTAAGCGACATTGATAGTGTGAAACAAAAAAGAGACTATTCAGTACCTTGTAATTTTCATTTTCAGATCTGTTGAAATCATTCTAACCACTTACCACTCTTACAGTCTCGTCATCTCTACTTCAACGAATCTCTCTCATGGCCTATCTTTTACATTGCGATATATATTTAAATTTCGATATTTCAAATAAGTATTCAATTTAAATTATTAACATAAAGACTAACAAATATTTGGAAGTATGGTTGGAAAATTTGTGGAGGTTAAGTTTTTAGTATGGTTTTCATGCCTCTCTGAGCGTTTTGCACACCTAACTTATTATATAGCTCTCTTTGCACTCGCGATTAAAATTTTTCTCGATACGGCTAGGTTTACATTTCCTTTTTTAATATCGAACAGGCCGGAAAAAGATCATTGTCAGCATATGTAGCAGGTTTAGCAATTAATGGAATGAATTCTTTTTTCAGTTAAAATTGAAGTAATTGATTTTCAAACATCCGTATTTTTATCTTGCGACCTGACACATTCATTTTGTCTCTACTAGATTGTTTCCTGTAGATGTTTATTGGCTTTATGTTACTTCTTCATGATATACGGCTTAAATCAGGTTTCATTGAGTGCTCAACGGTGCTGCTTCATGCGTTTGACACGCTGAAATTACTTATCGGTCTTTCCCTCTCGCTGGATCAAGCTGGACTGAAAAATGTTTTAAGTCTTCTAAAAAAATAGAAAAACTTAATCAAATCAATTTAAGTAATAATCTTGATTCATGTAAGTTAAATCCATACATTTTATTTAATCGCTGTAATCAACTGTCCCTCTTCTCGATTATGGAATCCTTTTAATATCATATTATAATTTATTTCAGAAATGTTGAGGTTCTCAAATCTCAACTTGATGGTTCCTATATATAAATAAAAACAAAAACACTGGTTAAATAAATTTATTTAATTATCACAATTACAAATTTTGTAAAATATAAAGTTAACAATCACCTCAAATATATATATATATATATATATATATGTATGTGAGTTAATATTAATTTCTGTGAGTTATATTAATTTTCATTTTATATTAATTTTTGAATTTGCAATTTTTCTTAGAAGCTCTTATTTTTTTGGGTGATTTGACTGAGAAATTAGTCCACTTATATATAAAATCCCTGTTGACATTCCATTTCGAATGTCAATACACTCTACTGTTAAAATAAAATTACTGTTTTAAAAATAATGTGTACATATTGCAATAAAAAGCGAAATAAATAATCATGAAGAAGAAAAACAAATAAAGCATTTTGATTTCATTTATCAGGAATTTGCCGTTTACTGTTGGTCAATAAAGAAAAATCAATTGACAATTAAACTCTCTCTCTCTTTTCAATTAGTTCATTGGCAGGTGTTTCTCTGTCGAATTGTGCAAATGTGCAAATATGCAATAATAATGTGCAAGAATAATTATTGGAGAAGATTTGAAGAAAAGAATTAGTTGAAAAATAAAACGTAAAGAAGTTACTTGAGTATTTGAATAAATTTATGAAGAAGGTCAAAGAAAAAAACCAGCTTAAAGTCCCATTTGATAAACCAATGAGTAATTTGTGATCCTTTAATCCAGTGTTATACGCAAGTGCTATTTCTCATTGAGTGTTGTAATAAGCATTGTATAGTCACCAAGCAGAGTTTTGAATTGATTGTCAGTGTAAAGTGAAGATTTATTTGTGATTAACAATAAAGATTTCTGTTGTTAAGTGTTATTTGTAGATCTGACAAAGACACGCCTAGAGTCAGAGTAAACATTTAAATTTATCACCAACTCAATAACCCAACATATGTAATATTTAAATTTCAAAATCTTTAGTGTTCGTCCATCTTCTAACAGAAATATTTATAAATTATTTTTTAAATTTAAAGAAAGTTTAAATTGCTGTCATAACCCGCTAAAAATAAAGAATTACGGTCAGAAATCGTGAGGATGAGGTTTGGGAGGTAGGCTTATAAATCTCTGTCTCAGGAAGTCATTTAGTTGATCCTTAGAGTATGTTTTGTAGTATTTTCTTGGATTGTAAATGACCGTCGGATAAGCATCGGTAAAATTTTCGGACAACTTATCGATTATTTCAGGTACTGTAGAAATTGCTCAGAAAACTTTAGCTTCTTCTATTTTTTGGAAAGTGTGTGAATGATTTTTTATTTCTCTTCGTTTTTTGTAGAAATTTTTCCTGTCTGCTTTGTTCCCTTTTCAATATTAATTTATTACATTTATACTACCAATATTTATCTGTAGTTATAAATATCCATTGTATTTATTAAAAATTTGACTATGAATCAGTAAAGATATAAAAAAAACATCGATATCTTTACTGATTCATAGTCAGTTTTTGAGATTGAAAGCGTACATTCGTGTTCTGCGAAAAAACAAATAATTGAAATAAATAATTTAAAGAAATTTCCAATAGCTTTAATTTTACAATTTCTTTTCCTTATTTATTTCTAGAAACGGTTTTTATATCAAATTTCTTCTTGATTAAACCTTTACAATTGTTGTCCAATATATATTAAATCACTATAAATCTAATTGGGGAATCTCTGAACAAAATTGAATAAGTTGATCGAAGTTTAAAATATATATATAACAAGTCGATCGCCGAGGTATTTTTGGTCGATCTCAAAGTATTTGAAAGTTATGCCATTTCTTTAAATTTCTTATTTTGTCAAAAAAATGTATTTAATAAAAACATGTCAGTAATCTAAATAAATGTGGTTCTTTTTCTTTGTTTTAGAAAATAGCATACTTTAATAAATTAGTTTAAAAAGTATTTACTTCTCAAAATTATAAAAGTAAGATAAATTCTACCATACATAAGAATATAACGCTAAAATTAATTAAAAAATTTATTACAAATTTAAGTGATCCATCATTTGAATGAAGGACATTATAATGAATTTTCTTTGTTTTAATAAATAACTTTCGTTAAGTAACTAGAAGTAAAATTTAAATAAGAAATTTAATTTTAAAATTATTATCAGTAACTTTTTATTAGTTACTGCATATTAGTAAATGAATACTAATATAATTCCTAACCTTTTTAATTCAATTCTTGAAAGTGATTCTGATGGGTTGCGCTGCAAATTGTATAATAAACTCGATGTAAATATTAAAGTAATAGTTTTAATGAAAAATTGTTAATTTATTTATGCATAAATTAAGGATTCATATGATCAAACTGCTTTACATCTTGCTGCTTATATTGGAAACTCTAATATAGCAGATATTTTAATTAAATATGGAATAGACGTGAATTCCAAAGATGTTAATGGCGTTACTCCTTTATTTAAAGCATGCGCATCTAATTCGCATAGCGTCCTAACAGTAATATTACCATATAAATAAACAGTAATTATTTATAAATAGGTCCTAATCAGTGCGGGTGCTGACACAAACTGCAGAGATAATAGATGGAATCGTGCTCTTCACGTGTGTGCAGCACATAATTCTGTAGATTGTTTGCAAATTATACTTCCCCATGTTTTGGGTATTAACGTCACAGACAGTGATGGGCGAACAGCTCTTCATCACGCCGTAGCAAATGGACATATTGAGGTTTAATTTTATTAGTTTTACTATTTTCTAATTAAAATGCAATAAATAAAACATTTTAAATATTTTAATTACTAATTCATATGATTTATGTTCGATAGTTATGGGTTTCTGAAAAATAATATAATAATAATAATAATAATAATAATAATAATAATAATAATAATAATAATAATAATAATAATAATAATAATAATAATAATAATAATAATAATAATTAATATAATGAAAATAAAATAATTATAAAAAATAAAGTTAAAAAAATAAAATTATCAATAGTAATAAATAATAATAATAGTAATAATAATTATATCAATAAAACTTAATTACGATAATAATAATTATGAACAATATTTGCTATTGTAATCTTCCCTATTCATTGACACGTAATTTAAAAATATTCTTTGATATAAATGATAATTATTCACAAAATAATTATGAAATTCTATTATTGCAACTTAGAGTCATTCTAAATGCAAGTATTTCTTTTTTAAATATTTCACCCATAAAAACCTTTTTATTTTTTTTTATTTCTTAAAGAAGTATTTCAATTAAATAAAATTTTTTAGTCTTTTGAAAACATTTTTGAAAATTTCCAACTAGGTATTATTTAGATATCTTTCAATAAAATCATTTCTAATATCAAGAATTTACGCGATAAATTTTTATTTCTCCTGTAAATGAATTTTCAAGAAGTTTTAAAAACGCTTTTATTTATTAATTTCTCAACGTACAGGTAATGAAGATTTTACTTGACAATAATACTTCAATAAGTGCATCTGATAAAAATGGAGTTCGGCCAATTCATTGGGCTGCTGCTAGAGGTGACTTAGAAGTAATGATTTTATTATTATTATTATTATTATTATTATTATTATTATTATTATTATTATTATTATTATTATTATTATTATTATTATTATTATTATTATTATTATTATTATTATTATTATTATTATTATTATTATTATTATTATTATTATTATTATCATTATTATTATTATTATTATTATTATTATTATTATTATTATTATTATTATTATCATTATTATTATTATTATTATTAATATTATTATTATTATTATTATCATTATTATTATTATTATTATTATTATTATTATTATTATTATTATTATTATTAATATTATTATTATTATTATTATTATTATTATTATTATTATTATTATTATTATTATTATTATTATTATTATTATTATTATTATTATTATTATTATTATTATTATTATTATTATTATTATTATTATTATTATTATTATTATTATTATTATTATTTTTATTATTATTATTATTATTATTATTATTATTATTATTATTATTATTTTTATTATTATTATTATTATTATTATTATTATTATTATTATTATTATTATTATTATTATTATTATTATTATTATTATTATTATTATTATTATTATTATTATTATTTTTATTATTATTATTATTATTATTATTATTATTATTATTATTATTATTATTATTATTATTATTATTATTATCCTTATCATTATCATTATCATTATTATATAGTGATTGAGTCACAATTGTTACCCTTTCTGCAGGTTTGATTTAAAGAAAGTTTTTGAATTTATAGGTTATAGGTTATAAAGTCAATAAATATTTAAGTGATTTTTGAAAAAAAATTTAGATATTTTTTTTCGTATTAATGGATGTTTCAATTTAATGATTCTTTCTAATTCTTAGATATCTTATAAACGATTGAAATCTATATTTGATGTTTTTCCAGGAAAATATAAAGAGAAAAATTTTATGAATGTTATTTATTTTTGGTCTAACAAATTTCATATGTTTTGAAATGTAATATTTTTCACAATTTGATTTCTTTTTTTTCTCTGAGTATTTTTCTCATATATCTATAATAAATAAACATTTCAAGCATTTCTACATTCTATCTTTACTTGACAAACTGGCAGTTAGTGTAATTATAAAATTTACCATAAAATATTATGAATAATAAGATATATTTAAAAGTACATTAAATATTAAATGGAAAAAAATAAGTAATTGTTTGATTATGTTATTAAAAATGTGTCATAAAATTTCAGACTTTTTTGTGACAGCTTTTTGATAGAGAACTTACCATTATTATCTGAGAGTCAATTATTTATTTGATTTTAGTAATATTCGACAATATTAAACCGTTACTGAGTCTACACTATTAGGAGAATATTTATTTATTTAAATATTAATTTTAATTTGTATATTTATAATTTTCAATTCATGATCTGAAGTGTGATATATGTGATATATGAATAAGTTATGATAATTCGCTCAAAATATGAAAGCAATACTGTTTGAATATATATTTTCTCCACTGTAATATGACACGTTCCTATTCTAATTTATACAAATTTAGCCTTTTTAGTGACACCTAGCCTTTTTCGCTTTAAAGCGATACCATTTTAGACTTTCAGTAAGGACAATATTTCAAAGGCGCGTTATGTACAGGGTGACCAGAAATAACTCGGAGAAACTTGTTCAAATCAGAAAGTTTTCAATTTTTTTCGTTTTTCGATCTTATTTCTTTTAAATCAGATTCTCTAATATGTTTTCTGTAAATGTGTTTTGTCAGATTCTCTAATATGTTTTCTGTAAATGTGTTTTGTCTACGTTGCTATTAAAATATTTATTTTTGAATTATAAAATGAAAACTGGTGATAGGGAAACTGTCGAAATATCTCGTAAAACGAATGTTTGAGTTGCGCTTTCTTACGATTATTAAATTGTTGGCTATGTTTACAACACGTTAAATTCTTTTAAAAAAATATTAATTTATAACACAATCAAAAACAAAAAGAAATTTTATTGGATAGTATTCGAAAATGAAATTTTGTGGAAAGTATTATATTTGTGATGCATGGCAACATGTTTTTACAATCTCCGTTATTTAGAGAATAAATGAAATTATTGACCAATCATGTTCAACCTATATTTAGTTATACAAAACATTCCATGAAATCAGACGGAATATTAGCAATTTTCAAGAAATAATCTGTTTTAATATCCAATGAATTATGATGAATATAAATTGATTATCAACTCTTTCTGTAAACAATGTCAAATTGAATAAATTTCTCTGCAATTCCATTGAAAAATGCTAATTAAATTCAGTTATCTAAAAGGTTTTATCAACGAATATTATTTATAAATATACATCTATCAAAGTTATTAATTTTCTAATAAATTTTTTTACAATTAGAATTTTTCTACAAAATTCAATATTGTCATTTATTTATTTTATTTATTATTAACACTTACTTTCCTTTAAGGATAAAATCAATGTAATTACAACTAAAACGGAAGTGAAATAAATGAATTTCAATGAATTACTTTAAGGGTTCAGAGTGCTATAATATTAGGAATGAATTACACGATTAACGTTCATATACTAATCAAAGTCCATACATATGAATATATAGAAAATATGTAAAAAATGCATGCAATCAATTTTTACTTGTAATTCTGTTAGTAACCCAGTTTCATTGCCGACTAGATTTCTACATAATTGGAGGATATTTTTTGTTTATTATCCTATAAGGTTTCAGTATTAGAAGATATTTGAAATGTAACAAATGAGTTATTTAAGAGGATTGCATAACGCTTGAATTTTGAGAAAGGATAAGATTGAAACCTAGTGAGCTGGTGTACTAAAGAATATTACAACAGTGTGTGAAAATTACATTTAGAATCTTGGGTAGTAAATGTTTTATATGTAATTAATACTATTAAATTAATATACAAAACGGTAATGAATAATAGGCAATTTGTAACTATTTACATAGATTATATACTTATCTAATGATTTTAATGATATTAATTACACAATTAACCTTTATCACTCAAATCGAGGACTCACAAATTTCCTTAATCAAGACAGTAATTAATACAATAATAACTTGTCTAACGAATCCTTTGGCGATGAAGTTTCGGTATAACGATGTCAATTTTTGATAGATATATCACTTGCTTTCTCATTACTTTTAAAGACCAATTTAGTAAATTTACTAAATAATAATGCATTATATTTTGCATATTTAATTGACAATTCAGGCTGAGACGTTGCATATTTATTAAGTACACTCATTCTTATTGTAACTATGAAAATGTAATTAGGTTAGTTAATTAAAGTGATTAATTAATTAAATTAATTAATATTATCAACAATTTAATTAAAGATTATAAATGTATGTCGTTATGTGATGCTGCTTGTTGAATAACTTATTTATGCTGTTCTACATTGAAAGGATTTTCTCGGAATATTTTGTTTGAATATTATGAAAGTTTGGTTATAATTTGACTTTTTCTTATGGATACGATCACTACAAAGAGCACCTGTAGCTGATAATGACCATGTTTTCACTTTATCTTTAACAACGAAGAAATTTCTTCGAATACTTCTGTTTTGTTAAAAGAGCTTTTATGTTATAAACTCAGCAATTCATTATTAATCATTGAGATTAATTCGCATTTATTAAATTTAGATTTTAAATTTATTGTTGGACAACGATGCAAATATAAATATTCGTGATAAAGACGACTATACAGCACTTCATATAGCATCAGCAATGGGTTACATCGATGTAGTTATTAGATTAATCGAAAAGGGAGCTGAACTAGATTGTGTAACGACCCAAGTAAATCTAGTTTGAAGTTTTTTTTTAAAAGATTAAATTATTAGGGAAACAATGCATTACATTTAGCCAGTGCCAGTAATCATACCAATATTGTTGAAGAGCTCATCAAGGCTCTAAATTCGTCGCATTTGTTTTTAGAGCATTTGAAATCGAATTCACACCAAGATTTGATAGAAGAAATTAAAGACAATCATTTTGTTTTAATCAAAGAGCGTTTGGAAAGCATTTTAAATTCAAGAAATTATCAAGGATTGACTTCCTTGCATATCCTATCTCAAATGGACAATGCTCATCAATGCGTGGATTTATTGTTAGCATATGGAGCTAATCCGAATTTGTTATCAGAAAATGGTAAATCTCCATTACATTTTGCTGCATCAAGAAATCAGTAATTTTAATTATTAATTTATTTAATTATTATATAATTATTATTAATTTAATTAATTAATTTTTATTAGTAGTTGATTTCATTTATTTTGTTTTCATTAATACATTAATATATTTTAGACATATTTTTGATGATTCTTTATATAGTGAATTATTGTTAATTAGTAATGAATTATGGGGCATTGGTTGGGTATTTTTTTATTATTATTATTTATTATTATTATTATTTATTATTATTATTTATTATTATTATTATTTATTATTATTATTTATTATTATTATTTATTATTATTATTATCATTATTATTATTATTTATTATTATAATTATAATTATTATTATTATTATTATTATTATTATTATTATTATTATTATTATTATTATTATTATTATTATTATTATTATTATTATTATTATTATTATTATTATTATTATTATTAACTATAGGGTTTTTCGATCTATTTAATAAATGTTACATTCAATTTAATAATTTTTGCAATCGATTTAATAATCATTTCTAAATTAAAATTTAAACTAATTACTTGGCCATGTTCAACAATTTATCAAGTGATCTAAGCAATGAGAAACCTGATGGCATGGGCGTAGACTTGACTGTGAATGCACCTGCTTCCTCTGTTAACAGCGAAACTAGCATGCAAGGAATCGGATTGGTGCAAATCGAAAGCCAATTAGCGTCCCGTACCACCAGCCCCAGCTCTATCAGGAAGCCCGTATCCAGCATTGATCGAGAAAGAATGATTGAGAAAACACTAGAAAGTCATTCTGCGTCAATTATAGCAAATATACTTTCTATTAATTACCAGACGGTTAATAATACTGTAAGAAAATACTTAGCAACAGGATTGATTACTTATTAGCCAAAGGTGGCTAATAAGCGTACAAAATTAACTAAAGAGATGAAAATTTGCTTGCTGGCGTATGTTGATATGGAATGTACGAGAAATGGTCAACTTATAACTTATAACTTTCAACATAACCGTTTCCAAAAGTAAAGTTGACAGAACTTTAAGACAATTTCCCTATACGCTCCAAAGGCTCACATTGATGCCCGAGTGTAGAAATTGCGAAAGAACAATCAATTATTCCTACGTCATTTGAAAATTTATTATTTGAAAAAAAATGGCTAATAAAAATTTTGAATCTAATTCCAAGGACTATACTTAATTAAATTTTAAAACTATGAGTTATGAAGAAAATTGAGAGATAATGTCGTTAAGGATAAAGTACTTTAATTTTGGAAGGTTATTAGGAATACCGAAAAGTTAAGATAGATCTATAATTTACAAATTTGGGGAAATGAATTGAAAAATTACAATAGTCAAAATCTAGTTCTGTCAAATTGTTTAATTTGATTTATGATAAAATCTGTAGTTAAAGGAAATCATAAATTCGATCGGTACTGAAACACTTGTCTTTGGAAATGAGTCTTTTAAATATAAGTTTCGATTCATCACTCATGTAAATAATTTTACTAGCTAGTTTTGCTCTTTACAAATCGTTCACATGCAATCCGTTTGAAATTTCTTTCTGTACGACAGTATTTATGCAGTTTAAACTTTCTATTTTCAATCTTAAATCTACAAAATTTCTTCTTTCAGTTAACTTCATTTCTAATTCACTTAATTTGTGAAGAAATATAAATTTTTTGTACAAAATCATGAAAATATCTGGGAAATCACAAACTTTTCAGTGTAAAAAATTTAAAAATCTCTTTATTAAAAATCCCTATTATCATTATCAATTTACAGACTGAAACAAGCAGTATTACTAATAAAGGCAAAGGCGGATGTAAATATTCAAGATGATCATGAAAATACGCCTTTGCACATAGCGTGTAGATTTGGTTACGAAAAATTTGTTCAGTTGTTATTGGAATATAAAGCAAATGCTTTCTTAGCCGGTGAAGATGGCATGCTACCGATTCATGTAGCAACTGCTTTCAAAAATTGTGGATGCATGCATAAGTAGGAATTGTTTCTTATTTTTTAATTATTTCCAATTTCTTTTAATTTTAAAATATAAAAAGTATAATTTTTATAAATACTTAAATAAACATGGTAAAGATTTTATTAATAAAAATCGCCATTCGTACATCCTTTTCACTATATATTTCGATAGCATCACTATCATCATCAGGCTGCTTACATTCACGGCGGATGAATAACTATACTATATTGATAATATATAAACAAATTATAAAATCTATAAATTTTAAATTATAAATAAAAATTTTAAACTATTATTTTTTAAAAATTATCAATTATATTTAAAAATATTATTTTAATCATTTAACATAACTATTATTCAATATCCATCAACATACAAAAACTTAATTAAAAACATTCAACACACACGTATTCACTGCATTCTGCACATTGATTTTAGGATTAAAAGTTCTTATCGTAATGCTTCACATATCACACGCTCAAAACAATTATCAAAGTTTTTTGATAAGATTTTAAAATCAGACATTCCTAATTCTCTCATACAGACTTTATTGTGATCCTTAATATTGGACACTCCCTTCGGTCGACAGTGTTCTTGAACTCGAGTACAGAGATGACGGGAAGTCTCTCCAATGTATGTGGCATTACACCAATTAAATGTGAATTGATAAACGTGATCCGAACACAATCCAACCGGCGTTTGAGATTTACTAACAAACATACTACGTACTTTGCATGATTTTGAAACAATTCTATAATTCAATTTACCCAGCTGTTTACCAATCTTTCTTTTGAAATCTTTATATCCTTCTGAATACGGCAATACCATCGTGTATTTTGGCTCATCTTGTTTGTTAGTATCAATACCCATATTCACTACATCATTCGATATACCAGTCAATTTACAATCGATCATACTACGATACTTAGCATTATTCATACATTTATCAACAGTCTCCTTCAACGTTAACAATAAAATCCGTTTTGAGTAGCTATTCTTCACCATTAATTCAACTAATTTATCTACACTTTTTACTGAATTTTTAAAAGCGAAATATCAGTTTTATAATATATCACTGTTATCATCAGGGTAGGAAAGAACTAAAAATTATTCAAATAGATTGTAAATTTTTTATCATTTTTATTCATAAAATGTATATGCACTTTTATAATTATGTATTTAATTCACACGAAAAATTTTAATATTGATAAGCAGTCTAAAGAAAAGATTTTTTCATTAAAATAAAGATTATTTAAAATTTGAAAACAACAACAATCCATATGCCATCAATTTATCATTCAAAACACACTTTTTTCATGGGATAGTGTCATCTATAATTACAGTGAAATAAAAATAAAGGACATTTCGAAAATTGCAGATGTCGGACACGGAATACTAATTTATTTTTATCCGATTACGAAAAATGAAATTAAATTTTTACTTGGGATACATGGATATATAGGACTTTTAAAGTACAACTGGCTTTTAGAAAAATTAAAAAATTTCAAGAGCAGCAGTCTTAAATAAAGGATTATTTGGTCATCGTATTTATAATATAAAAAACCAATAAGCCTACCTATGTGTTTTCTTTTATGTTTTTGCTACATGGAATAATATTACATCGCGCTGCAATTCATAATATAGAAATAGTCAATAAATTATATTATAAGAAACATACAAACTCATCTGTGTGCTTGAAATTCATTAGCAGTTACACCTATCAATTTATTATAGGTTTCAAGAAAGGTTAGAAAAATTAATGAGATATAAACATGACGCATACAATTTATATAATAAAATAAACATGCGATAAAATATACCTCCTAAAAAAGGTCACTACATTTTTAATGAAATTGGAAAACATCTCCGAGGCTAGTATTTCAAGGACACTTTCATTATGGTAAAAACGAAGAAATAAATTCGTGAGTTTTAATTGGTTATTATTAATAATTGTTGTTAAATTATTGTTAAATAATAATTTTCACTATTTTAAAATTATTACTAAATATTTATTTAGTTATTTAATAAATTTAACAATTAAAAATAATTTACAATTTTTGAATAAACTTCAATTAAAATACACATAGATAATCAGGCAATGATTTAGAATCCGAAATTTACCAAATTTGATAAAAATCTTGGCACTAGTTAGCAGTAATGACTCAATTTTTTTTGGATGTAAATACTGATAACACACTCCATAAAGTTTATATATTTTGCAATGTGGTGTATTTCTATAGAAATTGAGAAAGTAGAAGATAAAGGAAATTAAACGCAATCTCGGACATAAAGTAAAAAATTAATAAACTCTCAGTATGTATAATTTTTGCATGGAATAAGCTAATTTTAATATTTTATTATTTGCAAAAATCTGCAGATAAAAACTTAGAATTTTATACTGAAGACACTGCTGAAAAACGGGATAAAGGCAATATCGAAACCTAAAAATATTATTTATCCGCCACAGTTTTCATATACATATAAACTGTGAAATACATAGCGAATAATATATAAAAAGTAAATTTAAGTTAAAAATTATTAGAACTTTAAATTGTAAAAAATCTGAAAATGATTAAAATTTTGTAAATTTATCTTTTTTATAGATGATTTTATTCCATAAACCCAGGTATATTTATAAACATTCAAAACAATTGTTCACAACATTTTGCACATTTATTTACGATTACAATGATCTTATAAACAACGCTTTACATATCATACATTGCCAATAATTATTTAAGGTTTTTGATAACATTTTAAGATCAGACATATCTAATTTAATCATACATCCCTTATAGTGCTCACTAATATTGGTCTATTAAAGAAAAACTATTATTTCACCATATTTTACATGTATTCTTAATTCTTAATATTGTTCATTAAACATTATACAGTTCCATTAAACGAATTTATTTCTCGCGGACAATTAGTTTTCATGTAATTCTCTTTTCATTAGTAGTTAGTAAACTATTAGATTGCTTTCTTCATAACCTAAAGATATAATCAATAAAAACAATAATAAAGTTTTTTCACGAAATTTAATCTTTAAAACATATCTCAAGATAAATCAGTATTATTTTAATATATTCTTGAGACATCTTGAATTTCTTTCATATCGACAAGTTGAGCTGCACCAATTTGTAAATTACATAATATTATAATATTTAGCGATTCTTGAATTTGTATTTTCTATTATTTTACCTTTTCTAATTCAACTTTTGTTATTAAATACACACTTTTACATAATCATTGTTTATTATATGACTAAATATTTTATATATATGGAAATAGCCGTTTTTTTATTTAATCTATCATAGTTTATAAGTAATGTACCTAATATTGCTTTCGGTGCCTTGAAAAGTCAGACTCGAAAGGTTGATAAGTGCATTCTAGATCAATCATATTGTATCAGTTAAATTCATGTTTTTAACAGCATAAAAAACCCGTGTCAGAAAATTTGTGTTAAATAGATAACATTGTGAAAATAAAGTGACCAGATATTTTTTTGAATTTGGGACATACTCAAATCAAAACTCCTAAAACTGGTCACTTTATATTACACCTCTGCATGAGTACACACTAATAATGTGTGCATTATGAAATACTATGATTAGAACCCTATTTTTATTTCTTCACTAAAAGAGTGTACAAATTGCAAATATACAGTTTTAAAATACGGTATACTAATTATTTAATCCAGCTGATCCTATTGCATGCAACTTATAATGTACAATATTCTATTATATAACTATACATTTTATGGGAAAAATACGAAAAAAAGAAACAAAAGGAAGAAGATGCAAAAACACTTTAATTTTTTTCTCTACATTCTTCTTTTTCGAAAATATTAAAAGTGTTATATGTCTAATGTGGCACACTTTCCGGGACCGTTTAAAATTCGGGATAGTCCCGCATATTCCGGGACGCCAGGTCACTTTAATCTTTTATCGTAAATTAATGAAGGTCAATGAAACCTTTGTTTAAAGCTTTATTTTTTAATAAATTTCATTTTTAAATCTATTTTATTTGTATATTTTTTTAATTCTTCAAATTAGATTAGTAATTCTTGTTTAATTTTAAGTTCCCCTGGTCTTATTTTCCAATCGATTTACATTTAAAAATTTATTTATAAATTATAAATTATTGTACTTTAAAGTAATTCTTCTATCTTTCTAACTGATTTAAAACTATTTTTTCCATATTTTTCTAGAATTCTAACTACTAATTAAAAGAGAATTACTTAAAAACCAATTGTCCTTTGAAAATGAATGCGTTTAGTGGAACTGACTTAAAACTGTTTTTTTCTATATCTTTCTAAAATTCGAACTTATTTAAATATCGGAATATCTAACAATTATTTATTTTACGCTAAAATATTTTCATTTGAAAGAATAGGTTAAATTCAAATTAAAATCACAAAAAGTTCATTTTAATCATAGATTAGTTTTCTTTGAGTTGAAATGAATAATCTATAATATAAAACAAAAAATACATCTATCTATTTGTCTGTGTCATAATAGCTTCCAAACAGTGAACATTTACTCATGTCATTCTGACTGCTATTTCTAAATCAACTGAGAAATTGAATTTTTCAACTTTTTCCACTCAGTCACACATTTGGATTTTATAGACGAGTGCATGTGAAAATGTATAGGGCGAAGGATTAGTTATCATTGTTCATCATTGTCAATGATCAAAAAAGCCTACAATTATTGTATATAGCCAAATTTTGGAATGGATTTTCAATAACCGGATGAATAAAATTAAATATAATGAATAAATAATGAGTTTGAATTTATCTAGGGCGAAACCGAATAATAAAACTAGTCATTTTTATAAAAAAACTACTAAGAACAAATTTTTATTTTTCTGTTTCATGTCTGTAAATTCGTATTTAACTTCATCTAATTTAAATTTCCTTGCAGTCAACTTTTCAACTTTATAATATCACCAATCCCAAGAGTCATACTTGCGGCAGAATTGGTACAAATAATTTCCCATTACTCTAAGTTTTCAAAATTATCTTACACAATGCCACAAATTATTTTTAAAAAGCTCAAAATGTTTTTTACTTTTATGCTGTAATTTTCCCCTGCTAATTTAGGGATTCGGTGCATCCTTAAACGTATAACGAAATACTTTTTGAACAATTTAAAACATTCCTTATTCTAAAATATTTGTCAATTTTAATATATTGACTTCCCGAAACAATTATTTTCTATCAGAAATCTGAGTATAATGAAGTATTTTAACTAGCATTATCATTTTATTTATTTAAAAATCTTACTGGCGCGTGTTTTTTTTAATCAGCCTTGAAATTTACTGATATCCTAGCTTTTGTAGATTTTGATTGTTTGTATTAGTTTTTTAAATATAAGCATGATCAAAGTCGCTTGAAAAAGGCAGTGCCGAAAATTTATGAATATCAAAAAAACATCGATATATTTACTAATTCATAGTCAAGCTTTTTAATAAATACAATTTATTAATATCTTACACCACTTAATCAAATGATTTAATGAACATATTACTATATATTTGAAGAAACATAGAATCTACAAGGATTAACTGTGTAAGGATGCACACTGTTCCACAAATCCACACATACTTATTAGTGACATGTAGTCAGAAAAATGGGGCAAATGCGAAATACACCCGGTTCTTTCCACTTCCAATAAAATACACACTTTGAGTTAATTGCACTTTGGATTTTCTTTAGAACCATAACAAATGTCTCATGAATGCTTCTGCCAAATTCAATTTGGAAATGATATAAACTCAGTCCAGTAATTTTAAATTTTATCATTGAAAAAATATCAAATTATTTATTCACAAAAGAGTTCAAATTTTGATTTATCAAAATAAATTATAGATTACTAGACAATGTTACGTTAAAAACTCACATTAATAACTTGGATGATGATGGGCTCGGTAGGAATTTAGTGCATTGTGCTGTGGCAGGGGGCTCATTAAAATGTCTTGAAACGATTATCAGATTGGGTGGTGATATTCACCACGAAGACAATCTTAAGCAAACTCCACTTCATTTAGCAGTGAAATTGAACAATTTCATGATCACCAGAATTTTAATCAAGGTAAGTGCCTATTAAATCTTTGCTATTTAAGTTAATAATTATAAACTTTAAACTGACACTCAATTATTATTATTTAATTTTTATGTGACCCGTTAAATTCAATTATTTATAAATTATTTTTGGTGAATTTAATTAATATAATTCTAAAAGATGATAAATTTTTAACTGGGCATGATTTGATGGCTTATTTTTTTATGTAATTTAATTTTCTGGAAATTAATTTTCTGATTTACCTTTGATGGAAAATGTTGAAAATAACTCCAAAATATTTTTCATTGCCGTAAAATATTTGATTATGTTCATTCATTATTTGGTATTAGAAAAATAAACAATTAATTGATATAATCAAAAGTTTGATAATAATTAAAATATAAAATTAATGTCTTTAAAATTTCAAAATCTTATAAAAATGTTTAAGCGATTTTTATAAAATAGTACTTCGTCATGTGAGAAAATGTATAATTAGATTTTGAAATTTAAAATATGACAGAATTGATAGTAAAAATGAGATATTCAACAATTTATCAGATATAAAATTTTCTAATTTACTGGAACATTTCTCAAAAGACTCTAGCTATTAGGTATTTCGAATAATTTCAGTACCGTAGGTATATATTATCTCTTAACTATTTTCATGTACTTTCTTCATTATTTCCATTGGTCATTTCTATCGATTCTTATCTAACAAATTTCACAAGCATTTATAACAGTTTTAGTTATTTTATCGATAAATGGAACACAAAAAAAATTTATATTTTTTATATAATCTTTTGTCTTTTCAATGCCAACATGACAAACTAGTTCATGAATATCTTCTATATATAACATCACTTTTCTTCATTGAAATATAAATCTAATCTTTATATTTAATAAGATCGTCACTAAATGAATATTTATTATACTTTTTATCTTTTCAATTCGATCATCATTAATTTTCCACTTTTAAATACCATCATTGTCCGTCATTAACAAAATTCGAGTTCGCATCTTCTGAACTTTGGAAACTGGATCATTTAATTTGCACTGCGAACACTGTTTAGTATCCATTCTTGATAAATAATCAGCATTTGAATGTAATTCGCCCTTGCAATATTCTAAATTCATATTAAGGCTACTCGGGGAATTTGATCCAATTTTGAAACTGAGCTGTTATTAGTTCTATTTTGTCAACATAAACGTTTTGGATTTATGATCAGTTCGTAATATGAATTTTCTTTCATAAAGTTAATGTTTGAAATGCTGCGTAAAATGGAATATACATTTACAAACCCCGTGAACTTTTGGAACCATATGTTATAGCGTCTTCATAGTTTTAGTCATTTTTTTGAATAACTCGGCATTTGGGGTTTTGTAAAAATATTGATAAATTATCATTTAGTTATCAAAAATTGTTTAATAATAGTCTTTGATTCTCTTGAAAAATGTATATGAATTAAGAAAATTATATAATTGAAATTTAGCTAGGTGCTTCAATTGATGTTGAGGATGAATACACATGTATGCCGATACATTATGCAGCTATGTATAATAAAGAAGGAGACATATTAAAACTATTATTTGATAATGGTGCCAACATATTATCTCCTATCAATATTAATGATCATTTATCATTCATTGAAAATAGTATGATGGATAACACTAGTTTGGGTAAAAAGGTTAGTATTTTTAAATTTTATAAACCTTAACCCCTTTATTGTGGAAGAAAAACTATTGTCCTAATTTTTATTTGTTTAACTATATATTACGTTCCATAATTCAACTTATAGTTTACAATGATTTACACGTTAAACCGAACCATTAATGTATTTTAATAAAGGGATTTTTCAAATTTTTCTTGATATATATTTATTATTTTTGAAAAATTATTTAACCGAAGGAGTAAATTACTAGATCTATTCTTCAGAATTGGTTCTGATTAAAGTAATATATATTTGGTAAAATTAAAATAAATTTTACAAATCAAGTGAAATTTTATAAAAGCAATGAAAGTCAATAAAAAAGACCACGTAAAATTATTTAAAGATTAGAAAATGCAAAAATTATGAAATATTAATATGGAAAATTATTTAAGATTTGATTGTTATATATATTTTAAATTGAATGTTGTTGAAATCTAGAAATTTATCTCAAATTTGTCTAGACCAGGGGTCTCAAACTCAAACTGGCCTGCGGGCCGCGACATAATTTTTTTTGAAAATAAATACTCGAGAATGTATCATAATTGCAATTTATTAGAAATAGGAAAAAACATTATTATGAACATAAAAATGTAATACAAAATTATTTAAATAAAGACAAACAAAGTGTCAAATATATTATTTTTATTTCTGGCTACTTAGTTGGCGAGGTTAAGCCACCATAAGAGCATCAATATTAGGAACAATATTTTGAGATGTGGCCAGTCTTAGTGTTGCTTGTTCGTCACTTAACTTTGTTCTTATTGATGATTTGTTGAATTTCATCAATGAAAAAAATTGTTCACAAGGATAGGTGCTTCCAAACATTGGAATAATCTTTACTGCCTTAGAATGCAATCTTGGAAATCTTTGTTGTTGGAGATATGAATAAAACTCAAGAGTTCCAACATCAAAATACTTTTGTTTTAAAATAAAATCACACTGAAGCTCCACTAAATCCATCTGAATTTCCTCTACCACGGACTCAACATCAACAGCAAATGGTGTTGAAAAAAGTTTGAACTATGGTTTACGAATTTAAAAATCTTTAAATCGTGCCCTTCAAAGGTATTAATTCTAGCAATTACTCAGTAATCATTAAATGTTTGTCAACACCTCTAATAAAGACTGCACATTGGGCTGTCAGTTGTGCCTGTGCTCTCATCAATAGCAATGGAATATGCTTCAAAAGTTTTAATTTGACAAGTTGTTTTTTGTGTCATCTGCTAACTCAGAAATTCGAGCAGAGACTGTATTAGCAGATTGACTTATTCCCTCAAACACTTTCTTCTTTTCAGGGCACATTTTTTCGTAGGCTTGTACAATGCATTCTTTGACAAAAAGTCCTTCTGTAAAATGTTTGGATGCAGTTCAGTAGGTAGATAGTGGCGTACTGCCGCAATTACCCCCCCCCCGGGGGGGGGGGGGTTTGCGGCAACTTTTTTTTTGCGGCACGATTTTTTTTTACGGCAACTTTTGATTACGCAATTGCGGCAACTCAAATTTCTTGCTTTCAGGGATTTTTGGTCCAAATTTTTTTTTATCACACTATAGTGAGGGGGTCTCGATGGTCCTAGGATTTTCAATACAAAAAATTTTTTTTCTATACAATAATCCGACTACCACTAAAAAAGCATGGAATTTTCAGACTATAATGAGGGGGTCTCGATGGTCCTGGGATTTTCAATACAAAAAAAAAATTTTCAATACAAAAACGATGGTCCTGGGATTTTCAATACAAAAATTTTTTTTCAATACAAAAATTTTTTTTCAATACAAAAATCCGACTATCAATAAAAAAGCCAAGGATTTATCACACTATAGTGAGGGGGTCTCGATGGTCCTGGGATTTTCTATACAAAAAAAAAATTTTCAATACAAAAACGATGGTCCTGGGATTTTCAATACAAAAATTTTTTTTCAATACAAAAATCCGACTATCAATAAAAAAGCCAAGGATTTATCACACTATAGTGAGGGGGTCTCGATGGTCCTGGGATTTTCAATACAAAAAGGCGGTCTCAATAAAAAAAGAGTGGCAAGGCGGTCTTCAATAAAAAAGCATGGTAATTTAAGGTCTCAGGATATTTTCAATACAAAAAGCTGGTCTACACTAAAAAAAGAGTGGCAATTTAAGGTCTCAGGATATTTTCAATACAAAAATCCGATTATCAATAAAAAAGCATGGATTTTTCTAGGCCAATTCAGGTGGGTCTCCTTGGTCCTGAGAATTTCAATAGAAAAAGGTGGTCTACACTAAAAAAAGAGTGGCAATTTAAGGTCTCAGGATATTTTCAATAGAAAAAGGCGGTCTTCAATAAAAAAGCATGGTAATTTAAGGTCTCAGGATATTTTCAATAGAAAAAGGTGGTCTACACTAAAAAAAAAGAGTTGCAATTTAAGGTCTCATGATATTTTCAATACAAAAATCCGATTATCACTAAAAAAGCATGGAATTTTCAGACTATAGTGATGGGGTCTCGATGGTCCTGGGATTTTCAATACAAAATATTTTTTTCTATACAAAAACGATGGTCCTGGGATTTTCAATACAAAAAATTTTTTTCTATACAAAAATCCGACTATCAGTAAAAAAGCCAAGGATTTATCACACTATAGTGAGGGGGTCTCGATGGTCCTGGGATTTTCAATACAAAAAATTTTTTTCTATACAAAAATCCGACTATCAGTAAAAAAGCCAAGGATTATTCACACTATAGTGAGGGGGTCTCCTTGGTCCTGGGATTTTCAATACAAAAAGGCAGTATACATAAAAAAGAGTGGCAATTTAAGGTCTCAGGATATTTTCAATAGAAAAAGGCGGTCTACACTAAAAAAGAGTGGTAATTTAAGGTCTCAGGATATTTTCAATACAAAAAGCTGGTCTTCAATAAAAAAGCATGGTAATTTAAGGTCTCAGGATATTTTCAATACAAAAATCTGATTATCACTAAAAAAAAAGCATGGAATTTTCAAAGTAAATTAATGCGGGTCTCCTTGGTCCTGAGAATTTCAATAGAAAAAGGTGGTCTACACTAAAAAAGCGTGGTAAATTTTTAAAATAAAGTAAATAATGGGTCTAAAAATTAAATTACATTAAATTATGGTTCAAATTTTTGAATTACAGTAAATAATGCTCCAAATTTTTGAATTACAGTAAATAATGGTTCTAAAAAATTAAATTACAGTAAATTATGGTTCTTAAAAATTAAATTACAGTAAATAATGGTCCAAATTTTTGAATTACAGTAAATAACGGTTCTAAAAAATTAAATTACAGTAAATTATGGTTCTTAAAAATTAAATTACAGTAAATAATGGTCCAAATTTTTCAATTACAGTTAATTATGGTTCTAAAAAATTAAATTAAAGTAAATTAAGGTTCAAATTTTTCAATTAAAGTAAATTATGGTCCAAATTTTTGAATTACAGTAAATAATGGTCCAAATTTTTGAATTACAGTAAATAATGGTTCTAAAAATTGAATTACAGTAAATAATGGTTCTAAAAAATTAAATTACAGTAAATTATGGTTCTTAAAAATTAAATTACAGTAAATAATGGTCCAAATTTTTCAATTACAGTTAATTATGGTTCTAAAAAATTAAATTAAAGTAAATTAAGGTTCAAATTTTCAATTAAAGTAAATAATGGTCCAAATTTTTGAATTAAAGTAAATTATGGTTCAAATTTTTAAATTAAAGTAATGAATGGGCACAAATAACTAAATTAAGGTTCTAAAAAATTAATTTAAAGTTAATTAAGGTCCAAATTTTAAAATTAAGTAATCAATGGTCAAAAATTTTAAATTAAAGTTAAATAAGTAAATTAAAGTAATAATTTTTAAATAAGTAATGTAATAAGTAAATTAAAGTAAGATTTTAAAATTTATTAACAAAAAGTTGAAATAATAGAAGGTGTTTGAGAATTGAAATTTTTTAATGAAAATTTTTATGAAATAATTTTTTAAGTAATTTTTAATAGAAATTTTTATGGAATAATTTTTTAAGTTAATTTTTAATGGAAATTTTTATGAAATATTTTTCAATGATAATTTTAGATGGAAATTTTTAAGATAATTTTTAATGAAAATTTCTATGAAATATTTTTCAAAGACAAATTTTAATAATAATTCAACAACAAACCAACAACTTAGTACCAACAACCAGTAACTTATGAACATGTATTAACAATCAGATACCTACAACTAGTTACTAACAACCTGCTACCAAGTACTTACAATCAGTTACCTGCTACCAAATACTTTCAACATGATACCACGTACTAAATAACTCTCAAACAACCAGATACTTACAACCAATTACCAGATACCAAGTACCTACAACTAGTTACTAACAACTAGTTACCTGATACTAAGTATCTACAACCATCTAACAAGTACTAACAACCAAAAACAACCAACCAACCAGTTACCTGATACCAAATACTTACAACTAGTTACTAACAACCAGTTACCTGATAGCAACCAACTAGGTACCAGATACCTACTACTCACAGCCGTCAACAACCAGTTACTAAGCATTATCAACCAAGTACCTACAACCAACTAGCTACCACCTACCAAGTACTTACAACCAACATCAACCAGGTACTAAACATTATCAACCAAGTACTAACAACCAGATGACCACGTGAAATTATTAGTTAAATAGGTAAATAATGTTTAATTTTTAAATTAACTAATCAATGATCTAAAATATTAAAGTTAAAGTTAATTTAAGATGAAGATTTTCTGGGATTTCCAATGTTAATTTTAGATGCAAATCTTCGTCAATTAATCAATGACCACATGAAATTATTAGTTAAATATGAAAATAAAAGTTATAATTAGTTGTTTAGTAAATTATGGTGTAAAATTAAGAAATAAAGAATAATTAGGTAAATTAAGGATAAATTAAGGAAAATTAAGGTTCAAAATTTAAAATTAAGTAACCAATGGTTCAAATTTTAAATTAAAGCTAAATAAGTAAATTAAAGTAAGATTTTTAAATTTATTATCAAAAGATTGAATAACCACCAACTTTTTTGAGAAATGTAATTTTTAATGAAAATTTAAATGGAAATTTTTTTTAAGTTAATTTTAAATGTAAATTTTAATGGAATAATAATAATAATAATAATAATAATAATAATAATAATAATAATAATTCAACAGTTCCCAACCATCGGTTACTAAATATTTTTAACTAGATGCTAACAAATACTTTCAACATGATCCCACGTACTAACTAACTCTCAAACAACCACATACTTACAACTAACTACTTACAATCAACTAAATATTCTTTATTGTATTTTATGAAATGTTTTTAAATTAATTTTTTATCTGTCTTCAAAAATATGTTTAATTACAATCAATAGAAAACCTTTTCAAAATGTCTAAATTTAACAAACATGTTGATTTTCATCAAAAAACCACAACTCAATCACTTTAAAACACCACGTGAAATTCAAAATAATTTAAATTACAATGAAATACTAATGAATTCTAATTTACAAAAACATCTTCTTTTAAATGATAACTTATTATTGCATCGTAAAATCACATTCAATAAATACTTATTGTTGATCAGTTTTATTATATATACTCTGAGTTTATCCGACAGGATGTTTTGACCCCCTAAGGGTACTGGTCGTAAGGGTACTGGTCGTAAGGGTATTAGTCGTAAAGGTACTGGTCGTAAGGGTATTGGTAACACTCAACCACCACCTACTCATTAATTAACTACCATGTACTAACAACCAGTTACCTGATACCAAGTACATACAACCAACATCAACCTGTTACTAAGCATTATCAACCTACAACTATATAACAACAATCAGTAAACAACACTCTACCAACTATTAAATACAAGATACCAACAACTAGATACCAACAATCAACTAACCACACATAAAAATAATAGCAATTAAATACAAAATATTCTTCATCACATACACTATCTTCTTATCAAAATCTAAAAAGTCAATCAGATACCAAGTACCAAGTACCAACAATCAACTAACCACACATAAAAATAATAGCAATTAAATACAAAATATTCTTCATCACATACACTATCTTCTTATCAAAATCTAAAAAGTCAATCAGATACCAACTACCAAGTACTAACAACCAACTACCTACAACCAACAACTATGTACTAACAAATTGATCTTTAAAAGAAAAATACTCATCACTTGAAAAATTAGATGGAAAATTAATTGAACTCAAGACATCAATAACTTGGTAAAAATTGATTAAATAATTGCAAAAATTTAAATTTACTCGAAATAAATATCATAAAAATTTAATTAATAAACAAGAAAGAATTCTATTCATTAATCATCCAGTAAATAAAAAAATACTGATCATTCAAGTTGAATCGACTAAGATAATAAATTAATAAGATAAGATTTAGTAGATAATTGATTTAGATTGAATAAATTAATTGAAATAAAATTAATTTTAATTATTTTTTTTTTTTAAAAATAATAAATGTACTCAAATTGATTGACTGAATGCTCAAAATATTCAAAAATCAGTATAAATTCATTAAAATTATCAATGTCATCAATCTACAATAAAAATAATTATCATTAAATTCCAAAAGAGACTAGAAAACTAACAAACCAGAAAATTCATTCAAATGACAATAATTGGTATATTCAAGCGAATTCTCTAATAAAATCATCTAAAAAGAATCATTTCGCCTGAAATATCTCTATTTTTAAAGATTAGTATCTTATCGATAAGTACTTGTTAAATATCATATATTCACCTCAAACTAACAAGATTCCTTAAAATCCCTTAAATGACTATATTTCAACCCTTAATTCGTATTATTACAAATAATTCAATAAAATCATCTAAAAAGCATCAAATTTCCCAAAAATAACTCTATCTTTAAAGATTAGTATTTTATCGATAAATATCCTTAAAAGGTTATATATTTACCTCAGACTAATAAGATTCCTTAAAATCCCCTTTAAATGACTATAATTCTAACTTTAATTCGTATTATCACAAATATTTCCCTATAAAACAGGTAAAATCATTAACTCTAAATAATTTATAAAATCTAATGATAAAACCGGTTATAATTAAATTTTTGTTAATCACTGTACTCGAAATTTAAAATAAATATTGCTTGAAATTTGACTGTACAATATAACTGAGTAGTTGCATAGAAAGATTAAATTTATCCATATTTCTTCAAATGATCATTTTTACCGATATCCAACCGATTTAATTACTAATTAAAATCACCCGATAGATTTCTCCCAATAAAGATCAATTTTCTTTAGTCGACGTTTTAAATCAATATTTCCAACTTTTGTCGTTGTCCGTCTAAATAAAGATAAAAAATAATTTAAAGTTGATATCAATCCCAATTATCTGTAAAGTTTTCATTGTCAAAACCAAGTAAATAGATTATCCCTACTTAATAAAACATTGTTCTAAAACATAAATCTAAATTAATTTACTGTGCATTAATCACAACCTAATAAAACAATATAATTATTATTGATTCATAACTAATGTATTGCAATTTCCCTTAAAACATTGATATTTTACCAACATCATCCTTAAAAGATCATATATTCCCATCTTAACCCATCCTTCATTAAATTTAACCGACTATATCTCCTTTACAATGATATATTCCTACCTTATCCGATCTCTCATTAAATTTAACCAACAATATCCCCTCAAAAGATCATATTTTCCCACCTTATTCGATCCCTCATTAAATCTAACCGACAATATCCCATCTTAACCGATCTCTCACCAAATATTTCTACCCTTTTAAACATCTAACCAAATATATCCTTCAATTCTACCCACTTGAATCCTCCTTTAATTCAATTCAGTCTTAAAATCCTTAGAGAGAATTCTTCAAAAAATATGACTTTTAATTAACTGTTAAAGACACCAGACATTCTTCTATTGAAATAATTTAGTAGCTATGTAGTAAGAGTTCACTAAAAGATCAAAAATCAATATTTTCTACAAATATTCACCATCAAATACTGGAGATGAAATATATTAATTGATGATAATTCTTCAGCTATTCAACCAATCATTTTCAAGCAGTAACAGCAAACTAAATTTCTGTATATCCTACAATAATTATCAAGTAAATTTAAAGTCCTTGATAAGGTTAACTGGTTTTTTAGCTTATGTTTTTTAAAGTTCATCAAAGTGTAAATATTCTTAGAAAAATATTGAAAAATTATTTATTCAAATACATTACAAAGTTATCATCAAAAATCACTTAATTATTAACCTAATTGTCAATGAAATTAATTTTTATTTAAAAACTATTCAATAAAATACAACTAATTATCAAGAAATTAATTAAATTTATCAATTAAATTTATCAGTCAACATGAAATTCTTAGAAAATTATTCATATCCTCATAAAAATTTATCCACTTGATTATTGTAAAAACTCTAATTATTAACATTGAAAATAAATTTTATTTAAAATTAAAAAACCAATCAATAAAAATACATTCAATTATCAAGAAATTAATTAAATTTACCTTAGAATTAGCATTAAATTACAGAAATTCACAAAAATAATGGAAATTCACAAAAATGATTAAAATTCACAAAAATAATAGAAATTCATGAAAATGATAGATATCCACGAAAAATGATGGAAATTCATGAAAATGATAGAAATTCATAAAAATGATAGAAATTTACTTGAATAAAACCATCAACTCTAAAAATTATCAATGCCTTAAACAACAAATTTGTCTAAATAATCATTCAAATAAAATCATTAAATACCTTTACGACTAATACACTTACGACATGTTGAATGTGAGTAGTACCCTTGTGAGCAATACCCATAGGGGGACAGAATATTTTTTCGGATAAACTCAGAGTATATATTAATTAACTCATTCAAATTTATCATTGAATCAGTAAATTATCATAAATTTCGATAAAAATTCTAATGTGGTAAGCAATGAAAAGAGAAATATTCTTTAAACTTAGATAAAACTAACAATGAAGGTGGTAAGAATCATTAAAGTGAGAAAATTATTCATTACTCGATGATAAATTCAAATGGATGAAAATAATTGGTAGAATAATTTATTAATGGGCATAGATAAGAAAAAAAGGTTGATAAGAATGGAAATATATTAATTGAATTTATTTAAAATTATTTCATAAAATTCATAAAAAAAAACTTTTAAAAGAAATATTTGTGGAGATGTTTTAGGTGAAAATTAATCAAAATCGGCGGAATATAATTGATTAAATATCGAGGATGGGGGTTATAATTAATGGAAAATCAATGGGATACAAATGATTAAATAATGGAAAATCCGGGAATATAAGTGATTAATTAATGGAATATTGAGAATCGGAGGAATATCAATGAGAAGGATATATAATTTAAACTAGTTTATTACATAACAAGCCGCGACTAGTTTATTACATAACAAGCCGTGAATGATAATTTATTGAGAATTATTGATTAGATCTTTTTTTTTAATTTTTGACTAAAATAAATTCTAAAATAATAGCAAATTATTACTAAAATGTTTTAATTTGCATTATGTATTTCAAAAACAATTATCATAAAAGATAATAATATATATATATTACCCTTTTCATTCAAAATAAGTTAAATATTCAAATATAAGTCTTAGAAAATACAATCAAAATTAAATTTTAAAAATATAAATTTTATAAGTTTTTCAAATTCTCGAATAATGTAACAAAGAAATTAATCTATTACCAGTTACATACTTTTAAACTTATTGATGGAATAAAACATTAGAAATAAAAAGTGTTTTTTTGTATAAGTACTTGTAATAATAGCTATATATTATTAAATTTACTATTCTACACTAAATATTTCGAAAACAAATATCATAATATGAATTATATTACTCCTTTCAATCAAAGTAAATTAAATGTATCATTCAAATACAATTAAAATTAAATCATCAATTTATTACTTTAATTTAAAAATAAAAATTTTATATGTAAATGCGAATAAGAAATTGATTTATTAACAGTTCTAAACTTTTTAAACTTATTGATTAGGCAGTAGAAAGTAACTTTTTTTTCAAAAAGTCCTTTAATATTGTATTCTATTTATTATCAAATTAACTATTTTACACTAAAATATTTCAATTTAGAAAAAAAAATCATCATAATATTGAATGTGATAGTTCAATCAAAATAAGTTAATACTCAAATATATGTCTTATAAAGTACAATCAAAATTAAATACTTCACTAAATTTTAAGTAAAGTTTTTTAAATTCTCTGGTAAATGTTAACAAGATATTAATTTATTAATCATTATAGACTTTTTATACTTATTATCGAAATTAAACAATAGAATGATATTCAAAATATGTACAATTTAAAAATAAAATTAAAATTAAATAACATACTTTAAAAATGTTGGTAAAATACCATTCACGGCTTGTTATGTAATAAACTN
>CAUHTR010001373.1:0-57500 GCA_959609185.1 Schmidtea polychroa
TGCACTTTAAATTTTATTTATAAGAAATAAAAGTAATTTTGGTGAAGTTCCATATTAAACAATACTTTTTATTTTTATAAGGTTATCCGGTATCAGCCGGATTAATTCAAAATGTCTATCCGATAACCGTGGTTTCAGGAAATCCGGATATTTGGAAACCCTAATTGTTACTAAAAGAAGGAAATAAATTAAATTAAGTTCTAGTTTTAAATATTCAAAAATTGATGAATTGTCACAAAATTAACGACTGCAATGTAAGGAATCAAAATATATGGTGTGAACATTGCCTAAATGGATTCCGGAAAAGAAAAAGTTGAAAAATATCAAACACTGCATAAAAAATCAAACGGTAACTACTTTGTATATAATGCCTAGTAAAATTAAATTAGAATTCAAAGACCGGTCAAAATGTGTAACGCCACCATTCGTCTTTTATGCAGATTTCAAATCTGTATTACTTGCTGATCAAATATATCAAAAACATTTACCAATATAGGCTGGCTTATTATTAATTATTAATTTTAATGATACAAGGAGTCACCACAATTTTCATATTTGAGTTTGTGGCAAAAGTAGAAAATATTGCAGAAACTACTGTTCTTCCTCATTACAAAGAGGAAAGTAAAAAAAATATTTCGTATGACTTTTAAGAAAAATCATTTTTTATATCAAGTACTAATTGATACATTCGTAAGAAAATATTGAAAAAAGAAGCTAGAGACCATGACCATTTCACTGAAAAATATCTAGGTGCAAGCACCTTAAAATGTAATTTAGCCAGATGAATTTAATAACGCTTGCCAATTATATTTCCTTATATATGATGACATTATTGGAAAGTATGGCGTGAATAAATGCGAGCATTGGAATAGAAGTTGCATTTCAACTAGCACAGAAAAGTTTTATCCTTCATTGCCGAAAACATTGCAATACAATTTCTCAATTCATATCAATTAGAATCAATTCGTCAATTACTCAGTGATTAAAACAATAAAAACTTTTAAAGAGTTGTCACTGACAAAATTGGTTCAATATTTGATTCAAAAGGTATATTCCCAAACAATTTTGAAATAAGTTTAGATATTTGGGAAACGGCACGACAATTATAAACAATCTGTCATGGTAAAAAACCTAATGAGCTATTATTAGAAAATGACATGTACAATCTTTACAAAGAAGGAATCTGTGGAGAATTAACATTTGTCAACAAACATCATATTCAAACTTCATTAATTATCACAACCTTTTAAATAACAGTATAAAGTGATGATTTCTTGGTAGCAGCATTTTTTGTTTAAAAGAATTATTTGATAATTTTTAAGCCTTTTGCTGCGAATAATGTATTTAGTGAAAATATTTTTGACTATAAGATAGTCCTTGTCAATCCTTGTCAATAAGATAGATTGACAAGGATTATCTTATAGTCGAAAAGATTTTCATTAAATACATTATTGCAGCAAAAGGCTTAAAAATGATCACTCAATTCTTTTAAATAACAGTTTTTATGAAAAAACGGTTTAAAATCTCAAGACAAGAATTATTCTTAGAATATACATAGAACCACAGAACCTGATAGCATATGCCCCAAAATCAAAATTATTCCTATCCTTCTCAATATAGAATCGATATGTTTACATAGATCCCATTGAATTGGTCTAGCAGTACTAGATTTATCTAAACCGAGAATGTATATAAAAATATCGAACACAGATTAATTGATACCGACAACTTCTTAGAATGTAAGCGTAATGTTTTTTGCGATTTAACACAAATTTTCGGCACTGCTTTTTTTTACCAAGCGTTATTTCTAATAATTAATTTATATTTTCCAACATGATTAACTTGAATATTCTACTTTATTTCAGTTTATGCAGAAAGATATATCAACAGAAAATTCCCCATAAAAAACCTTAGAATCAATCAAAATCTACATAAATAAATAATGTAATTTTGATGGAAAATCATGAAAACATAGATGGGCTTTAATATTGAATTTTCAATGAAATATTTTACTGGGAATCTCCATGAAATGCTCAATGATAAATGAGTGAATGAAGATGAAAGATTATTATTTCGTTTGATGAATTCAGAAAACAAAATAAAAAATTAACTAATAATTTAAAATTCACAAAGGAGCAAAATATTTTCTAATTAAAATTTTGTTTTAATTTTGCAATTATTTCAATAAATTTTCAATATTATTATTTATTATAATTTTGCTGAATGGATTTTTCAATTTGGTTAATTGAGGCCCTCCCAAATATGAGTATATTTATTATTTCATATATTATTATATAATTGAGTGATTACATACATAAATATTTACACTTTATTTTTAATATTTTATTTCCTAAAATTATATTTAATTACTTTTAATTTTCGTCATACATTTTAAATTGATTTGTCAAATTTAATCTCGTTCCATTACAGCAAATCTATTTCTCCATCAACTGTCGAAAAGTGAACTAATACATTCTTTATTAAATAATTTACTGACATAGGACACGCCTGGAGATTATTATTTTTCTCCTTCTCTTAAAACTCAAAAGGTTTCCAGAATTCATAATAAAATAATACTCGTACACCAACCACTTGACATTGTGTTGTTATATAAACGGCCTACAGCAGCTTTCCATGCATTTCTTCATCCGTTTTGTTGTCATCATTAAGTATATTTTGTTCAGGGAAAATTGGCACAATATATGATTTATGCTGTTATAAATCTAGGACAGTGTTTCTCAACCTTTTTAGTGCCATGCCCCCCCCCCCGAAGCTCATAAAAACTTAAAATGTCCCCCCATGTTACATATGAATAATTTTTAATATTACGAATTTTTCATAAGTACCATGAATGATATATTGCAGGAAGAAATCACAAAAAATGATTTATTAAACAAAAAAATTCAAGTAAACAAAATATAGTAAACAATATAATAGTAAATAAAATAAAATATAACATTTATTCAAGTTTTTAATAAATGAAATTTAGTGAGATCCTTGTGCTTGATGTTGGTTACAAAGAGATTTTATATTGGGTTCCAATTTTGTTAGCTTCATTCTTAGATTTCCCGTTGTGTTATATCCAAACTATTTCTTTTAATAAGTAACAAATCAGTTATGGCACTAAATCAGCATTCAGCTAAATATGAAGAAGAAAACGGTAATAATAGTTTTCTTGCACATTCTGTTGTGCTTGGATATTTCATTTTGGTTTCTTCAAAAACCATGCCATCGATCCTTTCATATTAAATAAAGTTTTAACTGACTCGTCACTCTGCATTTCTGCTAATTCTTCTTGGTACTGCATATTTGAAATATGAGATAAATTAACTAACATTGGCTGCATCACCCAAGTTGGAAAATCGATTTCTTTCAAATCGGAAAATCTTCCTTTTAAATCAGCTGATAAGTTTTTTAGATGCTCGACAATATTAAGTATAACGATATCAGTTACTTCATATTTTTGAAGCCAATGAAACTTTTCAAATTTTTTTTGGTAAACGTCTTTTTCAAATAATTCAACAGATGTAATTAAACCAAATATCTTCGCTTTTGCATCGACAAGAGTTTTATTTTTTCCTTGAAGTTCTTTATTTAATATATTTAGTTTTTCAAAAATATCTGTTAAATAACTCAAATATGCCTTAGAATCGATCGTTAACAGATATTGCATTTCAGGTTTGTTGCTTAAAAAATCACTAAGAGTATCAAACAGTTCCATAAATCTTTTTAAACAGTTCCCTTTCGAAAGCCATCTTATCTCAGTGTGAAGTAAAAGTCTCACATGGACTTCATTGTTTTCTTCACAAAATAATTTAAAAATGCGCTCTTGTTTTGCACTTGCTTTAAAAGAATTAATGCATTTTAAAACCAAATTCATTATTTTATTTAAAACAGGAGAAAGGTTTTTTCCTATCAGGTTTTCCCTGTGAATAACGAAGTGCACAAGAAGCATGTCTGGATTTTCATCTTTCATCAGTTTTAAGCAACCATCTTTATTGCCCATCATATTTGCAGCACCATCAGCAGCACAGGACATTATATTTTTCATCGGTATATTATTCTCATCTAAGTAACTTTTTAGAGTACTATATATATCTTTAGCGGTAGTGCTGCTTTTTAATAATTTGCAAAATAAAATTTCTTCAGCAAAATCATTATTATCAATGTATCATACATATGTAGGTAATACTGCTTCGCTGTCTCTCAATGTTGATTCGTCCATTTTGACCGAAAAAGTCTTGTTTTTAATTTTTCGATAAGTTGTATTTCAACATCTTTACTTATTTCGTCGATTCTTCTGCTAACAGTATTGTTACTTAGTGGCATGGTTTTCACGTCTTGGTCATCTTTTCCCAAAACAGTTTTAACAAATGCTGAAATTGAAGGCTTGATTAATTGCTCTCCTATTGTATATTTTCCCCAGATTTAGCGATGAGTAAAGAAATTTGATAGCTAGCCTCAAGAGTACTATTAATATTAACATGATGAGCAGTGAAGAGAGACTTTAAAGTTGCTCTTTTTTCATAATTTTTCTTTAAAATTTGAAAATAATTCAAATTTGAATTAATTTGATCTTTATGTTTTATCTTTATGTGCTTTAAGACGACCTTGTTTCATTGATTCATTGCTCAAGTATTGTTGGCATAATAGAAAAAAAGGTAACCGTACATCATGGACAGCAGGTATGAAACCAAATTTTAAATACTCTTCCGAGTACTGCCGAATTTCTATCTTGCTTGCACTAGTCATGGGCTAAAAATGAATTTTAAAATCAATTAGTAAATTAAAAATATATATATATCTTTATTTTTTTATGAGGCATTTAAATTCTAAAGAATTAATTAAACTTACTAATTATATTTACCATTATATTTACTTAACAATTATATTTAAATATCACTTATATTAAAACAACGATAAATTTGCACAACTGCTTTTATTTCAATTAAGCACATCACTGCTTTTATAAGCACAGCACTACTTTTATTTCAAATTAACCGTAACGCACATTGACAAAACGATACAAGCAACTGATAAATATGTAAATCCTAGTTTTCCGAATGCATTCCAGTGAAAAATCTTTGATGATGAGCGGTAAAAATTTATTTGCACTTCATAATGGACGTTTCCTGGAGATTCGACTATGTGTTAAATTTAGACTGAAAAAGTCCTTTTTTCCATTGCCTCCTGAAAATTTCCTACGCCCCACGTTGGAAAACACTGCTATAGACATTTTTCGGAGTGAAAAATTGAAACATAATGAGTTATTATTATTGTGTTTATTATTATTATTATATCATGTAAATATAGATAATATAATAATAATGATACTAAACGTGCACTGTTAAGAAATATATAACACTAAAAATTAAATATAAAAAATATATAAATGAAATAAAAATTGAAATCTTTAAAAAATATTTTTTTTACTATTGCGATATCTGTTTTTCCACTCCTTCACTTAAATTTTGCAAATCGATCTCAATTTGGATATTTGTACAACGTAATTGGTTTGCTTATATACTATAAACCTTCATGATAAAAGTATGTGTATAATCAACATTGTATTGTACTCAAAGTGTTGCAAAGAATGATATGTTTTATCAACCTTCGTTTTTTAATTTATATTTATATGATGTGAATAAAATGGGATAATTGAGGTTTTATACAAATAAATTTTAAGGATCCCAAAAATGACTGTAATTATAAAATTGTACATGAAATAATGTGCAATGATTGTCTGAATGCCAAAAGCTATGCTACAAAGTGTATGAATAGATGTATTTACTCAAGTTGTTTACTTAATTTATTTCCTCTCTTATTTATAAATAGTTTATTATATTATAATAAAGTTTACGTCTCATATATTTCCTAATATGGTTCCTATGTCAGGATTCATGTATGTATATGCACTTAGTGCATTTATTTAAATACCAAAATTGTATGAGAATTTGGAAACATTTTCGAAGGAAATTCAAAGATTATAAAATTCAAAACAAATTTCAACTCAATTGCAAAAGATTTATTAATAAATTTTTATCAACGAAACATCCAAACGATAGAAAGGTGTCGAAAAGACTTTGAAGAAGCTTCAAATTTAGGAAAATATTTAAATGAACTTATTCATAACAAAATTGAATGATTAAATTTAAAAATAAGAAAATTTTCGAAAGAATAAGACATTTTTTTTAAAATAATTTTTACTGAATTTTTTAAAACGTTTCAAGTTTTAATCACGGCTCTGCTTAATGATATTGAAAATATTATAGAATAATGATAATTTAATTTCATTCTTTCAACTTCTTTTTTTTCAGGCTTTTATTTTAAATATTTAATATTTAAATTAATTTAATTAAATTAATTTAAATATTTAAAATATTTAGTAAATCTCTTTGGTTTCAAATATAAAATTTAATTAAAAATCAAAATTCTTATGATTGGCGTCCAACTGTCCGGAGTTCAAATTGTCATGTACGAATTGTTTATATAAATATCGGGGGAATTTCTCGTTAAAAATTTAATTAGTAAAAATTGAAACAAACGTTGAAAACAATATGAAAGGAAAACAATTAATTTAATTAATTAAATTAATTGATATATAGGCTGATTAATGCAAAATAAATCCCGGATTATTCAAGATATTATTTTTTTTCATTATTTAAACACAAAATTAAGTTAATAGTTTATTGTTTTACCTGATATGAAATTCGAGTTCTTATTTCCGTTGTCTGAATAAAAAAAATCAGAAATTCAACAATTTTATCAGATTTGAATTTTCGTTCTCCATAAAGAAAAACTAATCATATTAATTGCTAAAGATTTCAGTGAATTCATTTTCTATTTATTATGTTTGAAAACAAAATAACATTTTAATTATTAATATTAAAATTATAAAAATTCAATAAAAGAAATTCAATATTTAGTGCTCCCAATCGGGGGAGAGGAGGGAACGAACCTCAGGGGGTACGTAATGGGTGAAGTTTTATGTATTATTTCAAATTGCGACTAAGAAAATAGAATTTAAACTTTTAACTTCATTTTTAAAACTTATAAAATATTGGGATAATATTTAACTTTTGGTAGGAATTAACTCTGAATTTAGCTCACGAATTTAGACATAGAAGATTTACTCTTATTGTAACTGTGCACTGGTTGTTTGTGACCAAAAGTGACAAATCTTCCACTTACAACCTCTATTTATATAGCCTGATGTTCATCAATCCTCACAGTAAATATCCTACATCATCTCCCCTCTGCTGGACCAACAAGCAATTATTGAAACCACTTTCTCAAAATGATTTACAAAATTAATCAACGCGTCAATTCTGGGTTTTCCGTAATTATTGATGGATTATTTTTAATAATAAATAATATTAAATTATTAATTATTCACTTTTTCTTCATTGAATTTTTATTTTTATTTTGATTTGTAAATTTAATGAAAAAAAAAATTAATATTAAGTTAAAATGGTTTTTATGAATGTTTGGCAAAATATTTTGCTTTTTGAAATTTGCCCAAGTCAAGAATATAAATGTAACATTTTCCGAAGTTATATCCTGGGAATCTGCAGAACTGCTGAGTGAGATGACTTATAAAATATTTATTTACATAAAAATATGTGCACATGTTTTACAAAATTTTAGTCACTCAAAGTATGGAAAGAAAAATTTTACATTTTTTTGAAAGATAACAAATTTTTCATGTACATCTACGAGATTGAAAATATTTTTTCCAACATGTCTATGGACAGTACAAAGCTGCGTGGAAAACGGAGTAATATAAAAATTTCTCTAAACAGGAAGGTTCATGAGCCAAAATGGCTAATCAGTAATATTTGAAATAATAATTGTTATTGTTGCATTTATTTTCAATTTGACAAAAAATCAAAAATTTCTTTATTATTATACTCAACTCAAATTTTTTATTATTATTATTATTATTATTATTATTATTATTATTATTATTATTATTATTATTATTATTATTATTATTATTATTATTATTATTATTATTATTATTATTATTATTATTATTATTATTATTATTATTATTGTTGTTGTTGTTGTTATTATTATTATTATTATTATTATTATTATTATTATTATTATTAAAAATATCATCTAACAAGACATTTATTTTTGTGTTTAAAATATTTACTTCGTCAATAGAATTTGTCATAAATACAATAAAATTTTCTGACTCAACACATGGAAACAATTTTGTGGAAAGAAGAGAAATCTGTTCCCCACATGTCGAAGGTATTACTAATATCAAGTCAAGCCAAGATCAATTTTTCTAATGGAATCCTATTTTTTTTATTTACATTTAAAAATTGACAAAATTGTAACAAAACTAAGAGCGGAGATTAAAAAATCTCGAACGAAATTATTAAATTATTCATCTGTTTGTTTTTGATGGATTTCAATTTGTAGTTACATTTGGATATTAATTTTTTTATTAATTTTTTCATTAATTTTTTTTTATTAATTTTTTCAATAATTTTTTTTATTAATTTTTATTTTTAAAAGAAACGTTTTGATTAAATAACATTTTAAAATAAATCATTGATAAAACGATTCAAAGCGTTCATTTGTAAAAATTGCTGATTTTACACTTTAAAAAACGCAATAAATTGCCGCTGCAAAATTATTTATAAAAACATTTCAAATAAATAAATGGAATTTTTCAACAGTGTTTATTAATAGGAAAATTTAGCTGATTTTAATTATTAAATCTTTCTTTTCATGTTGTTATTTGCAATACACCCTTTGTTTCGGTACTCATAATTCCCCATGTTCACAAAATGATAATGAAAATTATATTTATAAAATACTTTTATATGTTGTTTTGATCTACAGTTTTACAAATATTAATATAGAAATTTTTGAATTAAAAAAGATCAAAGATGAAACCAAAAGATAAATATAGATTATTTATAAAATAGATTAAAAGAAAAAGATACAAAGGTCAACTTTTAATTTAAATAATTTAACTCAAAATAACTGACTTATTGTTTATCAATTAATTAAAGCTGCTATCAAGAAATCATCACTTTATACCAGTGTTGTCCAAACTTTTTTGAGCCACGGCACACTTGGCTGAATTAAAAATTTTCGCGGCACACCTAAATTTTTTTTTTGCTTTATTTGCAATTTTTTATTGCACTTTTACTAATCTTTTAATAAGAAATGAAAAACTTATTTACTTGAAATAAATTTAATGTAAAAAATTTTAAATTTAGAAAAATTAGTGAATGAAAAATTCATAAAACATAGTTAATGAGATTTATGTGCTTGATGTTCCCAACAAATAAGTTCCAATCGTGGTGGAATTTTTGACAAACAAACTCTTAATTCTTGATCAATGTTAACCATACGTTCCCGCTTCTTTGATTTAATTGGGGTTAGAGTTGAAAATCCCAGTTCACAGAGATAAGAAGAACCAAATGGTAATAATATTTCAATTGCCTTCTTACTCAAATTTGGATATTCGTCTTTAACAAAAACCCAAAATTCAGACAATTCTTTCTGAGAAAATAATATCTTCAAAGTTATATCGTTTCTCAAATCAATGAGGTTTTCCAGCTCAATTCCTGACAAATTTGTCTCAGATATTTCAACAAATGGGTTGATTACCCAAGAAACTTGTATCGACGTCTTGAATCATCCTTTTAAGATGCGATGAAACCATATTTAATGTAATCATCTTCATATTTGCGTTTTTTTTGCTGTCTTCATAACTCCTGCATCTTTACTTGTTTGAACTAAAAATCTCTTCATGGTTACACTAAAAAATATTATTATTTAATATTTAAGATTCTAAATAAACATAATTAAGCTGCTTACGTATTTTAGATAGTCAATATTTCTAGTAAGAAATATAAATATGATTGTAAACAAATAAATTTTCGCACTTAATTGACTGATTAAGATTTAATTTTGAAATAACTGTTAAGATATCCACAATTCAATTTCCTTTTATTAAGTTGTTTGGAAAAACAGGGGTTTTTTTGACTTTTTTTTAAAAGATTTTACGCGACACCTGGGACAACACTGCTTTATACTAATTGACTTATAATTATTTTATAATTTATTTTGTTAATTAAAATTTGATTCTGGTTAAACTAGAATAATTCACACCAGCTGCATGACTGAAGAGTATCAGAATTTGTTTGTCAGTGACATGCTCGTTTATGGAATATCTTCAAACGAAATTTGGCAGAAACTCCTGAAATTCAAAGAAAGGAATATCCACTCAATGGTTAAATAATCTTTGGTACTATTCCAATTTCTTTACCTCAAACCGGCAATCAAAATCTTACTAGCTTAATCTTCAGACATCAATATGAGCAATCAAAAGAAAACGCTAATGGTGTTGGGAATATAGACGCCCTCGACTTAATTACTTTCCAAGAAATTTCATTTGAAACGAATGTTCAGAAAGAGGTGTGGACTCATTTTAAGACTTGGAAAAGAAGGACTCGTCACGGTTGAGACCCAAAATTCAATTATAGAAGTATTTCTCGATGACTATTACTACAGCTTTAATAGACACGGAATCAGATCTATCTTTTATACCTGGGGAATTTTTTGCAATCATTTGTAATTTAGACTCAATGCTATCAAGAGTGTTATGTTTGCCGTTAAATCCAATTCGCAAATATCTTGCACATATAACGATAAACTGAAGCAATTAAAATCTTACCACTATTTCAAGTCTCTAAATTATTAGTCGCTCATCATAGATATGGATATAATATCAGTAACGATTGACATCTCACAACAAGCCTTAAGTGGAAGTCAATTTTCCACCTGTGAAGTGGATGAAGCAAGCAACAATTTCTTCGTTTATTCTAAATAATAACAAACGTGTTTCATCTGTTATAGACAAACCATCATGTTTTTCTGTACTTACTGCTACTGCAATATAAGTGTATAGTTCTACATGAATCTCTTCAACCCATTATAATCATGTATAACGTCCCCATCATCTTCTTTACTTATTGCTACTTCAGTGTCACCGTGTACTTCATCATCCAATATTCCATTACAATTAGAACAAAAATAATACCAATCAAATCAAAATGGATTTCCATGAACTGGAAAGGTAAACAAAGATATCGTTGCTTAATTGAGTGGTTCGCCGAGTATAAGTTTCTGCATTAAGATGCACTTACTGGTAAAGCGTATTGCTATCCGTGTGAGATATGTGAAGAAAAAGAATTTTCATCCTACCTCTGTTTGTTTTGATGGAGCTTTTTCTACAAACGGTTTTCAACGAAAGCTGTCAAAAAATTCCGAGCACATAAAAATGTGAAAGTCGTGCCAGGTCACTTTATTGTTGAACACATTACTCATTATGTGAACCAGTTGACAAAACTATTATTAATGAAAAAGAAAAACAACATTGTCAAAATAAGTCAGCGATCTGATTCCTCCTTTAAGAATTTTCTGTTTAAAAGCATTGAATGGATCGAAAGAGTCCAATCGGACCCACCAAAACTTCCACAGAAAAGAAAGCGTCCTCAACGATTTTATGATGGACAAGAAAGACAAGATTCTTACGAATGCAAAGATGTAACCATTTTCTACAGAAATATATTCTGGGGTTATCAATCTTGTGACAAAATGTTCTTAGACAGGTTTACAATGAGAAGTTCGATGTGATGCTTTGCATAGAAAGAGTACTACTATGATCAGTGAAATAAAAGTAATAATTGAACCAATGAAGAACTACAGACAATATTGAATTTCTACAGAAATGATTTAGCTGATGCAAGCAATGTTAAACGTCGTTTACGTAATCTGACAAATGTTACTAAAGGTAAATGCATTAAGTTGATTTCAAATCTGGTTAAATCAGCTTTATGCAATTTCTTCTTGAGAAAGTATTTAAAATCTTGGATATATAGCTTATGGTGTCTGTTTCTATTGCAACCAATGAACGTACGTTTTCTTTTCTGAGACGTCTTAAATGATACTTACGAACGAAATGACACTTACGTATAAAAACGAGTATGACTTCCAGCCCTGCGTTATGATGCACATTTACCTCGATATAGTAAATATTGTAGATATAACTAGCGATTCTTTTCAGCAGTTTTGTCTGAAATGCAAGGACATCTTAAAGACCTGACACCTTCATTTTTTAACGAGTCTAACAGGTAGGTCTACAATTCGTGAAAAAAATACTTAAGTAAAACCAAAGTTTATGCCTCTCCACCTTAGAAATCATGGCGCATCCACTGGGTATGGATTTAGTAAAAGAACATTTCTATCTAAAAATTAATGATGAGAGGAGCTAAGCCACATCTCAGTGGAACTTAGGACAATGAAATGCCAAAAATATTACCTCTAGTCTAGAATAGAAATTAGCAATCTTAAATCTCGTCGTTGCAACTATAAAACATTATATCCAACATAGTATCCATTGAAAGCTTTTGAAGCTTGCGAAATGTTGTTTGAGTTTAACAAATTGTCATCTGAATGCGCAAACACTGTGACCATCTTCCAAAGAATAATAGCTAACTTCTTCAAAGAAAACAGTTTAAACACCATTTCCTACCTCAACGACATTATCATCAAAAGAAAGACTACAACAAAATGTGATTCAAATCATAAGAATTTCTTACCGAACGATACAATCTTCAAATTAACAAAATCTAAAAGTAAATTCTCTACAAATGGTATATCTTGACAGAATCACGAAGTAACCTAATAATTAATGAGAAACTTTCGGAGAAATGTATTAAATTAGATGTATTACTAATGATGAGGATGAGACTGGTGTTTAGCTACCAAGATTGGGTTCTATGATTTGTGACTACAATTGAAGAACCCATGTAAGTTGAAAGAGGACTCAACAATACATCAGCTTTCATAAATTATGTACGCCAAGGACACATTTTATGGACAGCTGGTAATTTCAAAGTTATATTTTTCAATAAATTAACATGTTTTAAAGTTTTGTGATGATAGATTACTGGAAATAATAGCAAATGTAGAAGAAATGCATCAAAAAGCGTAATTTATAATTAAATTTAAAGTTAAAGATTTCAATTACAAAATACTTTTGCGATGGTCTTTCCTACTTTTTCCAAAATTTCCGGTATTCTATCTTCATTTTCCAAATTTATTAAAAGGCTTTAAATTGGAATTAATAAGTAAATTATAAATGGCATTGCTTCACTTTACTCTACTCTTGCTCATGGGAAAGGTGGCATGTGACAAAGAGCTTGAAATATCCTCGTATTGCATATTTTCAAAATTTAAATGCCCGCAATTAACGATTGTTCACACAATTTGTGTTCTTGTGTGTATTTTTTATTTTAGGGTTGTTGTGTGTGGTGGATGTGTATTTGTACAACTAACTGCGAAATATAACATTATTTATAATCTAAAAAAAAAATCAATAAATATATATTATAGGAACACACAAACTTACCTGTGTGTAAAAATTTAATGCTGCGAAATTTAACATATTTATTATAGGAATCTAAAAAGTGAGAGAAAATAATTAAGCATACAAGCACAGCACACATAATGAAAAATACATACAAAATTAAGTAAAGTGTTTTTTATGCGAAATTAACATTGATTAACATATAATTAACATATCAATATTTTCAAATTATTTAAAAAGTTATGTACAAAAAAACTTTTGAATTAGATTCTGACTGCTCTACCATGAGCTTTAGGGGAAAAGAAGAAAATACATCGTAAGATTTAATTATAAAATAATTTAGAATATAAAATTTCTTTAGATTTACAGATATTGAAGAAGGTCCTTCAACATCTTTGAATTTGCAGGAAAAAAATCGCAAATCGTAAATTTTAATAAATTATTCTCTCACCAAAATTACGTTTCTAGTTTTCTATAGTAAACACCGTTAAATAATGCCGGTCACTCATAGTTTTTGTCATTATTTAAAGTCCGTCCGTAACTTAATTGTTTTGATGTAAGCAGACTGATACTTGTTTTTAAGAACTGTTGTATCGCCTTTTAGATCGGTTGGTTGTAACTCACATCTTAAAGCATATATTTCTTTAAGAAATAATGCAAATTGAGGATTATAGGGACACTGAACCAACATGTAACATTTGTTAACATGTAAAATTCTTGAAGTCATTTTTCTGGAACTATTTTGCATTCTAAATTGAATTTTCCAAAATGAATGAGAACACCCTTTATTAATGTTATCCAAAAATTTATTAAATAAATATATAAAATGTTAAATAATGCTTCAGTGTCATTCTTGAACAATAAGTCCACTAATTGAATCCATTTCGGTTTCTTGAATAGTTTTAATTTATTCACATCACGGAATGGTATGGGAATCTTTGAAGTTGTCCATAAAAATTATTTGCTTTATGTTTTCTCTTTGAAAAAATAAACACTGTTAACCCTAGGTGGTGAACTTTGCCTGAATCGGCATGTTAAATATAAAAGTTATTCAATCCATGCTAAATGCAATTTAAGTCTGAGGAAAAATTCTACTTTAAAATTAACAAATATCCGGTAAAAATATAAATCTTATCAACACAGAATGAATCCAACAAAACCTATAGAATTTGCTTTTGTTTTTGTTTTAATGCTGCTCATTTGTTCATCACCAACTCTCCCAAGTCTGATTCCAGGTGGCACGAAGCCACATTTATTTCATTTCAATACCATTTTTAAAATTGCAGATGTAAATTTTTCTGTTAAATGATCTGGTAAATAAAATATATTTTGGAAAGGTGATGAATATATGCATCACACATTTTTTCCATCTATAACTTGAAATGTACATATTGTTAAATAAGTATTACATTCAGAATAATAAATAAGCCGTTTTCCATCAAAGAAGGCCATGCCCGAAAGGTAACGTTTTGTTTTACACTTAAAAATTTAATTCTAACTGTTATTTGACTGTTTAAGCAACTTATAACTAAAAATAAAAAATTGTGCAGTGTGGGGTTAAAAGAATTTCCCAGAAAAAATTCCAAACTCGTACAAAATTGGAATTTCAAAAACAAGAAAATTTTTTAGATAATTATGTTTGATTTTATTTTCACAAAAAAAATTTTGTTTTACTAGCTTATTTTTTTAAATGGAAAAAATATTGATAGTTACAAAAAGGAAAGAGTCGAAACAAATCAAGTTATCATAAATTATTCATTCCTAGTGTAATTATTTCAATACTTGGCCTCACTAAACATTTTTGGTTTATGTGTCTGTATTTACAGCTAAACTCAGTTCCACCAGAAATAAAAAAATTTCCGTTGACTACCGGTGCAGTAGAGACGTGCAGACAACCTTGTGCTGGTTGGAAAAACCATATGATGTCTTAGAGACAATTCAAAGTTACAAAACATATGATAGAAATGACGTAAAGGATCCAGAGTTTTAATACCACAGGAGAAAACTGAATTGAGATCGAAACAATTAGTTAATGGATGTAATATCCTTCTGGAAATGACTACTAAAACCAAAAATTCTCTTATTAAATAGTTGTTGATACGTGTGTATCCGTTCAAAGAAGGTTTTCTGGTGACAAAATATTTTCAAAAGATGAATCTGATCATATTTATTTTTCAAAAAATATTTCAGATAAACTACAGAAATATGATCATGTAAAATTGGTTGTAGTTTTGATAAATATAACTCTATAACAGCACAGTTAAAGGTATAAGTTTCCAATTGAGTGCCAGTCGGATGAAAGGACTAGGCGACTTAATCCTTTTGGTGCGCAATTTGTCTGAGCGATTATTCATTTGACAAGAAATTTCTCATAGAGTACCGAAAAGATTAATGAACATATTCAAATGAACCTAGAAGATTGCTAAATCTTTAATAATGCTAGTAAGCAAGTAAATGATAAGATAAGACTTTGTTGCAAAATATATTGAATTAAATGAGAAAATTTACAATTATTAGAAAATCTTTTTCCATCTCTCAGCGATTGAAAAGAATTACAATATATCCGAAAATTTTTTCTTTTAATTTCTTATTTACCAAGAAACCATTTTATAATAATGTTAATAATAATACTAATACTAATACTAATACTAATACTAATAATAATAATAATAATAATAATAATAATAATAATAATAATAATAATAATAATAATAATAATAATAATAATAATAATAATAATAATAATAATAATAATAATAATAATAATAATAATAATAATAATAATAATAATAATAAAAGGATTCAGCCTTACGTGCAGACATAGATTAATCCAAAATTACACGAACAAAAATAAAGTATAAGGAAAAATAGTTAAAATAATGCAAAATTATCCTTACTGAGATTATAACAAATCGTATTATAACAAATATCATAGAAAATCATCAAATTGTCAAAAAGAAATGAAAACAAATTGTAGATTTAAACATCAAACAAAATTTCAAAATTGTTTTTTTTCAAATATTCTATCAATTTGTTTTCATTACTCACCTCACTTATTATAAATTTGTCACGTATTCTCCTTTGCTTTACCAACGGCCGTTGTCCATGGAAAAATTTATTCCCGGAATTCGGTAAATTTATCATTTCACTCAAACGAACGCAGTTTCCTTACTTATTTAATTGATACAGCATATTCCAAAGGCACTTGAACCAGTTATTGAAATGGATGGGCGAAACTGTGGACAACATGTCGGTGACTATTTCCAATTAGGTACTGCTCAAATCATATGAATAATTTGGGTCGCTTTATAAATTGTCCCTATAAACAAGTAGTTGAAAGTAATTTGTTCCATTTATAATAAAATTTCTTATTCGTAGATTAAAGTTATCTAGTGTTCCATGTCTGTGTGAGTTTTCGTAACTGAAACGCAAAAGGAAAACCTTTTATAAATGCAGTTTTTCTTTACCGAATAATTTATAGACTTAAAGTTAGTTCAATTATTCCTTAATTAAAAATTCCAGGACCAAGATAAGATTCCCATAAATTTGTAGAATCAAGCTTACATATGACTAAATATTCTACATGCAATACTTTCAGTCGTCTGTTTTCACAAAGTTTACAAAATGTTATTTTTAACTTATAATTCTTGACCATTTATTATAATATTTGTTAGCAAATATTACACCAACTTTCGTAGTGTTTCACAAACTCCATAACACTCTAAAAGAGCTTCTCACTTCTTTCAAAACCAAAATGATGTCTTAAATGTAAGTTTTACCGACGATATTTTACAGTTTAGCACATTTTCTGTCATTGATTTGCCTATTGTCAATGAAACACTTTCAACCTGGAATTTAGGTTGTGTTGTTAGAGTTAGTAGACTTTTTTGTAAGACCTCCATATTCTACCACCTACAACTTATTAAAATATTTTCTTGTTTCCGGTAACAATATGTATCAGTGAAAGATTTGTATCAGCATTACAACTTTTAGGATTTGAATTGAAATTTGAAAATTCATTTTTATTGATTTTAATTTAAAGGAATAATACAAAGAAATTATAAAGCAATTTTTCTAGTCTATTTTTTTTTGCCAAATTTATCAATCATGTCATAACAAATTGTTCTAGCCATTCCATTTTTAATCGACAGTATTGCTAATTAGAAAATCTTTACTGTGAAATTGTAGACTATAGATAATTTTCAATTAATTTTAGTTTTGTAGCGTGTTTAATATTTGGGGGTCCAGAGTGATTGCCCTTGTTGCACATGCGATGGTACAGCGTTGGGAACACGCATTCAATAGAAGGCACAGGAGGCACTGGCACGACTTGGTTTCAACATAAATATCTCACTTAGTCAGTGATTGTTCGATAAGTTACCATGTAAAATAATAAAACATTATTTTTATTTCAAAACAATTTTAATTTTATTTTACATTCAAATGAAATTACAAATTAAAATTACATTTAAACAAATAACAAACGTAAACAATAAATAGTAAGAAATTACAAAGTAAAAATATATATAATTAAAAAACAAATATTTCCACATGAGTTAATTCAAAATTATAAAAATAAAATAACTTTCGTACTTTCAAATTTAAGTCTTTATGTGCATACATGTAATATATCCTATGTTTTCCTTTGAAGTTCTTTGCAGGGCTTGAAGCCGAACCCAACCCTGTTTGATTCAAGAGTTTTTGTTGAATTTGATTCCACTGAACCTGAACCCAAATTTTGATGCGGTTTTTTGTGTAAATTTGAAAAATTCAAAATAATCAAAACTTTTTTTTAATAATTAAAAATTAAAAAATTAAAAAAATGAATTTTTTTGCACATTATTAAAATGATAGCGACCAAGAAATTTCAGAAAATGAATCAAAAAAAATCAAGAAAGACAAAAAAATGGGAATTAATTCAAATATATCTAAATCGAGATCAAGCAAGGGAATTGCTTAATAAAGAAAATATTTGGACCTATCATTATAGAAACATAACCAGTGAAAACAAAAATGTATTTTATTGTTGCTCAAAAATCAAATCTAGAACGACTCAGTGTTCTTTATACCTTTTATACAATACCACCTCACTAGAGGTAAGCATTTACAAAACACAAGCCGAACACGATATTTTCGTAGATGGCAAATCAAAACCCAGAATTTCTCAGAATACTATAGAAAAAATAGAAGATTTAATTAAAATTAATGTTTACAAGCCACACAAAATAATAGAAAATTTAATTAAACAAACTGTTAAATTTCTATTGGTCAACTTAGAAATTATTTTCGTGGGCGAAAAAGAAACATCAAACAATGCCTGAAGATATAGATCAGCCATATATTTTGCAAAGGTATTTTAATTATGGAGACGAAGAAGATGATGAAAAAGATCCATGTCTTCGTTTTGTTATATTAACAAAGACTTAAATTTAACTATTATGTCAAATTTTTTACAAGCGATGCCACATACAAATTGAACTGGCAAGGCTATATAGTTTTAATTGTAGATCGTGATCGTCGATTTATGTGTATCGACGAATGAAAAGACTGAAGATTTCCAATTCATATTTAAAGTAATTTAAGCTTGTGTTAAACCAAATGCTCTTATAGCTGATGCATCTCAAGCTATTACTAATGGATTTTCACGTGTATTTTGAGATAAATTCAAAAGAATTATATGCTGGGCGCATATGAAAAGAGCAGTTGAAAAATAACTAAGAGGAAACAATTCAAAATTCAAAGTAGTTTTTAAAATTGTTAAATCAAGGTGGATTGAGCAAAATTTAGCACCAGAACCAAAAATTACAACAAAATTGTGGACCAATGCTTATGAATAGGCAAGAAGTGATAAAGAACCACGTGTTGTTGAACAAAAAGAATCAATCGAATATTATTTTACCAAAAATAATTATGTCAAGCATATCAAGAAATGCGATTGGAATACACTTGATGAATTTATTAAATCATTATTCAATATGGCAAGCAATAATTCCAAAAGAAAATGATAATAATAATCTAAATTCCAAAAACGGTAGTTGTAGTCCATGATTTCTAAAATATATTTGTTATCATATTTTAGGAATAACATTACTATTAAAGTTAATTAAAGTTCTACCAGAAGCTAAAAGTGTTCCACTCGGTGTAAAAAGGAAAAGAGATAGGCCAGAAAAAGCTAAAAAAATTTACTGTTTACTTGAATTTTTTTATTTTGTTTTTTTGTATTTTTTCACTTGAATTTAACACAATTTTACTTGAAATAATTTTAGAATTAAATTAAATTTAGCAAACAATTAATCTTTAGAAGTCAAAATAATAAAAATATCTAACATAAATTTTTATTTTTTAAATTATGATAATAACATACCCCTGTTGATGATTATATAAGACAGACTTCCGGTGAAGTTGGGAGCCTTTTGAATCAGTTGAAATGAGTAAAATAAATTTAAAAAATTAAAGAATAATTTTATTCAGATCTAATGTTCCTAAACATGAATACAATTTTAATTAAATATGTCTGACTTGTATACCTAAGTATTAACCATTCAACATTTTTCTCATCCTAAAAACAAGTTGAATTATAAATGTGATTTTTATATTATATGTACAATTTTACACAGATGAGAAGGAAGTTAATGAATATAAAAATGTACAGGTCAATAGTCATCATCATCAATATTAATGATTAACTAGCGTATGTATGTGTGAATGAATGTCTGTGATGTGTAACATTATGATATCAATTAAAGAACTGTTACAATAACTTTCAAAATACATTTTTGAGTACACTGTCGGTACACCTATTTTTAATTATAATTTGAAATAATTGAAATTGTCTTTTATTTTTATCTGAGAATTATTTCTGTTTCTTTGTTTCGCCCCGTGATTTTTCACGAATTAAACCTAGTGTATAAAATCTGAATTTGGTCACAATTTTCCAGGTATACATTATAACTACTTATATCAATATAGAGTAATATGTCATTCCGCTTTTCTTTCTACTAGTTTGGTGGCAGAGGGTATTATTTACATTTTCAGTAAGTATACCTCGTGGAGAAGATCATTTTCCTGTTTAAATATTATAAGAAATTACTTGACGTAATTCTCTAAAAGAATTACAAAAATTGTCACAAATTTTATTAGTAAATTTTATAGCTTAAAACAGTGGTCGGTAATCTATGGAACGAAGTGGAGTTATCAATGACATTTTAAGTTGTTTGTTTTTCAATTAAATATATTTAAAAAATAATTTTGAGATCAAATTATTTTCATATAGAACTGTATTATTTAATGTGACAGACATATATCATTACTTATTTGTAAAAAGAAATAAGGTGGCACCCTAAATTAATTGGCAGAGTGACTTGACACACCACAGCTAAAAGGTTGCCGACCCTAGCTTAAAATATCAAATGATATAAAGTGATTAAAATGTACAACAATCGTAATTATTGTTGAGGTTTTAAAAGTAAATTATTAAATTATATAGTTCAGATTAAAAGGAAAACCGAAATTGAATGGCGGTCAAGCAGAGAAGCAATGGCAAAGAAAGAGATGATATAAACAGAACTATAAAAGGGTACAATCAGACATGAAATGGAAAAATGTGCAAACCTGAGGAAGTGGAATAAAGTGAAAAGTTATCGAAATTGAAGCTGGAAAATGGGAGAGGGGTAGATTAGGGAATGGTGAAGAAGACAGTGAGCAAGAAATTGTTAGAAAATATTTAGAAAGGGTCGTACAACAGACGAATATGAAAAAACGTAAAATATTAATTAATTAATTAATTGGCTAAGGGGAAGCCCGAGCCAATAGAGAACCCGAGCGATGAAGAAAACCCGAGCACGGCAATTTAGAAGGGTAAACAAACGAGGAATTCAGATGGCAATTATCCAAACAGTTGGATAAACGAGGGTAAACAAAAGAAGGGGAATTACGAAGAGGGTCAACAGAAATAGCTAATTAGGGAATGATAACAAAGGAGTCAAAACCAATTAGGTCGAAAATGGGGCAATTACAACGATTATGGGATTATATAAGGAAACTAAAAATTCACATAATCGGCAGTAGCCTTAGGTAGGGAAGAAGAAACAGACGATAGGATTTTTTAAATTTAACAACCCGATTAATTTTGTAAAAAGATTGAATTTTTGGTTAAGAAAAGCACTTTTTGAATATTTTATTTCAGGACTTTAAGAGTGGTCTCGGTGGCCACCATGAGAAAGATTGTATGAAACACAGATTGTGAACCATTGCAAATACCACAATATTTCACACGTTTATTCCAATACGAATTAATTCACAAAATTTACCTCACATTTAATAATGAAAAAATTTCCATTTTTTTTCTAAAAAATTCGAAATTAAAAATATAAAAATTTTAAAGTTTTTCCTTGTTTTTTGATTCATTATCCAAATTTTTCATTTTCGATTTCAAAAGTTAATTCGATCTCTAAGCCATTTGTCTCTATCAATTGTTTACACAATCTGCAGAATGCAGTTGATTCAGAAGCAAACATAAAATGTAAACAACAATTATTCGAATTGGAAAATCTCTAGTTTTTTTGTTTATCGTTTTCGAGAAAAAATATTTCATTATGTTGCATCAAATTTTTACTCATCAAACGGTGTCAATCAAAATTATAATTATATATTATTATTATTATTATTATTATTATTATTATTATTATTATTTATAATAAATAATAATAATAAATAAAATAAATAGCAAAAATTATTAATAATAAATAATAATAAATAACAACAATAAATAATAATAATAATAATAATAATAATAATAATAATAATAATAATAATAATAATAATAATGATAATAGTAATAATAATAATAATAATAATAATAATAATAATAATAATAATAATAATAATAATAATAATAATAATAATAATAATAATTAACCAAATAGCATTTAATTACATATCAAACTAATAATTAACATCAAAACTAAATTTCTCATCGACCAAATAACTTGTTATAAATTATGATAATATTTTGTTTACAAAGAAAATCAATCAACTCATTTATTGATCGTTCTCAAACATAAATATAATAATATTATTAATGTTGCTGTTGTAAGACAATTTACAGTGGAGTTGCAAATGTTTCGTTTGTAGTAGCAAATAAGACTTCGAATCAAATCTCTCGATTGTGATTGGCTGAAACGTTGTCATTGTAATATTCGATGTAGCACGTGCTAGCAGCATTTCAATTTCGTTCTACTGAATTTGATTTATTTGGAGAAATTTATTTGCGTTACAATTTAATTTTCTAACTGAAACAATAAATCGGTTGTTGAAAGAACAAAGCTTTCTATGTCACTATTCGGATTTTGGATTTTATTTTTCATCGTTATTTACAATTGTCTAATTTCTGCAGTGAAAGCTTTTCAAGAAAGTAAGCAATTTGTTTATAATTTTATATATTTTTTCACTTTCAAATTTTAATTGTCACTATTTTTGTTTTAATATTCATTTGGTTTTGAAAATTTATTTATTAATTTTTAAATTTAAGTAACTTTTATTTTTTATTAATAAAAGTTATTTATTTATTATTGCGTGTAACTATATGAGGTAATCATCTGACTTGGTTTATGATATGTATATGAATGGGATGTATCTGTAATGTATATCATATACAAGATGCTGCAAAAGTGATTCTCAACATTTTTTGCTGGCAAAAAAAAATTCTGAGGCGCATTTTCTCCAGGAACCAAAGTTTAGAAAAACAAGAAACATACATTTTACTGATATGTCTTTGTTTTTTATTCGTTATTCGTTAATAGATTTGTTAGAAATTTGATAACTGTCGAAAATTACTTTTTTTTCTTCTTAGCCCTTTTACTATTTCTGAAAAAGTATAATGAAAAAGTGACAATTCGTCATTTTGAATGAAATTAACCAAAGATTCGTTAACTTAACACATTTTAAAATATTTTAGGATTTAACAAAACAATATAATAGCCAAATTAAAACAAACAGCCAAAAGTGTTAATTAAACTTGATGCTTTGAATATAAAAAATTAAAATTTTATATTTAATATATAAATATAAATAGATTAAAGTTATACCTTCCTCGGGAAAGGCACATTCACCCGTTAAGAACTTTTGCTTAAGATATATATCCTTGTTAGAAAATTTGGTTTGATTTGTAATGTCACTTATTTATGCTACTTATTTACAGCTTTTAATGTGTTATTTCTCCCTTTTATTTATATATGTAATTGACCATTTAGACCCGAATTTCGGGAACTCTACGAATTCTTGTATATGGCTTGACCTTGGTATGTCTACAGTTTCTAACCATTTTCTTTCATTTTTTTTTGAAATAAATAGTTAATATTCTAATAAAATTTGCAATACTTACTTAGATTTTGCCATTTTCAAAAGAACTGTTAATATGTTATCAGAGTATAAAATTCTAAACATTTATAAATATATAGAATGGAAATTTTTTTCAGAAACTTTGAAAAGCAAAACCTTTTAAAATCGGTTCAAAATGTTTTTCAAATTTAAAGAAAATAATATACCGCATGATAGATTAAATGTAACAAGAAATCTTTTGACATTTTGTCAATAAAATTCACTCATAAATTAGATTTCGCAACAATGCTGAATAAGATAATTAAACAGAAATTATTATTTAAATAATCAAATGTTAGAAATATTTCGAGAGCAACATTAAATTTCGATGTGAATCATATTAAATGACTCAATGAATCTAACGCCATGAAAATACTGTAAAATATCTAACGTAGGTTTTTGTCAATTTCATTTCAAAGCATACTTTTACTCTGTGCCTGTGTCACACCTGCCTAATTTCGAGACTAAATATATAGAGGAAAACATCCTACAACGCGATACTTTTGTATCGCAGTCTAGATAAAGCAAAGCATTTTTGTCGACAATTCTGCTATAGTGCGCTTGAAATAAAATAGTGGTATTATAATTGTTTCTCAAGACCCTGCAACACTGTTGACCTGAATTATGAAAGATCGAATCCAAAACCAACTAACTTCACTGCTATTCGTAGTCTAACGGTTTCTGTACATTGTGTGGCGTGATTTGTTTTACATACATGCATCAATAAAAACATTTGAATAAGTTAGTTTGTTTATAATTTTTCTATGTACTAATGATTTTTATGTTTTCTATATAATTTATTTTTCTTATGTAATTTTGAGTTATCATTTTGAATTATTATTTTGTGTATTTTGACACAATATTTAAGAAAATTAATAAACCAAAAAAATTATTCATCGTTTTAGAATCAAAAGGCAATTTTATATGGTTTTTATTATCTACTAAAACGCAGTTTTTTATGTGGCTTTTTCTAGAAACGTATGAAACGCTATGTATTAGGTATATATATTATATATATATTGGATAAAATTGGAGGAAAAAAAGTTCTTATATATGGTGTAAAATCTTTTTTTCGGAATGTAATGTCGCATTTTATTATATATTTTCAAGGAATACACAAATTTTAATCATTGAAATATTCTCTATACACTTTTCCTACTTGTTGTCAACGGGAAGACAAGATTTTAATGAAATATTATATAAAAATATTTCGCCTTAGTATAGAAAACCTCTTCCACTTTATCCTGAAAAGCACATTCATTATTGATTTTTTCCCAGAAAGGAAATTGTTAATAAATGATAATCGGATGGTGTGAAGAATTTCCCAGCCATAGTCCCTGGGTTCATGTTGCGTTATTATTGCAGTGTGAGGTCTGGCGTTAATCTTCTGCAAGATGATGTCCTTTTTGTTTGAAAACAATGATATTTTTTTTATTTAAATCTCATTATAGAGGTCATCTTAACAAAAACGCATCGTAATAAATGTTTCCTGTGTGACCTTCCTTGAGAGGTGGAATTAAAATTAGATTTGAAACAATACAAATTGTTTTCAAAAACCTTGAAAAATGGTAAGACTTCGATTTCAGATTTGGAAATTTTTAAAAATCTCAAAAAGAAACAAAATGATTTTGTTATATATGTTATCCTAAACTAGATTATTTTGATGATTGCATTAATAACAATTAAATTTATGAAGATAATACAATACAATGACTCAGCTACGGATAATGAGGAGGTCTCGTCTTATGAAACATTTATCTTTGCCAAGAAGTTGATTATTTTTAAAATATAAATAGGAAATGCGTAAATGTAAAATCGGCCAAATAATTTATTAAAGATTTTTATAGTAATAGCTTAGCACAATATATATTAACAAGACAAACTGTACATGATACTGACATTCTTTGACCCGAATATGGCTGAAAAGTTATTAAAATTAATTAAAAATTGAAAATAAATTAATATATCGAGATTCATAAAGATAAACTGTGTAATTAATATATCATAAAATACGTTTTATTCTCATTTTTATCTAGCGCCATCATTAAAAACTCATGTGAGTAAACAATTAATATCAATTAATGCTCATGTCCATATAGAATGGTATGCCTTCTATTTGTCACATTATTATTTATAGGAATGCATTGGTACTATTAATTTCTGAATTATTAACCCATTTCTTTTACATTAAGTAAGAATTGTATTCAAATTTTAAAATATCAGAACGAAAGAGGTCAAATAAATCTTGTAAACTTGATAATATAGTTTTATAAATAATTTTTAATGACATTATTGGGTGTTTTAAGTTTATAACAAAAATATTGGAATGTGTTTGACTTGGGTGTTCAATTAAGACTTATACAAATAAAAGCTTCATTATTTATTTCAATAGACTAAAAGCAGGATTTGCAGATAAAACAATTTAATTAATTTATCTAAATATTAGTCTTTTAGACAAACTGTACTTAGTTCAAAGGTTATTAGACAAATATTGTTAGAATAATATTCCAAGTACCCAAAAAATGTTCTTAATTTGTTATATTTAAATACATTTCCTCTAAACAAAATATACACGAAATATATATTTGAAAATAAATGTTAAAAGGAATTTTAAACACTGTATATATAATATATAGCTTTATCAACTTTCTGTTTTATTCTTTGTCTATTTAATCAATTCGGAAAATAATAAATAAATATAACAAAATGGTAAATCATATCAATGGGAATAGTTTTGTTTTTTATATTTTGTATATCAAACTTTGTAATAAATCTCAAACAATCTGTCCAGCAGTTATAGTAAACAATTTATATACACCGTCTATCAACATATTATATAAATAAACATACAAAATGATTACTACTTATTTTACAGTAGGATTTAAACAAATTAAGTTTTACAATTAAATATCCTACCAGTTTATTTTAGATTTCAAATTAACTGAAATATATATATATATATATATATATATATATATATATATATATATATATATATATATATATATATATATATATATATATATATATATATATATATATATATATATATATATATATATATATATATATATATATATAGAAATATTGATCATTATTCGAAATCTAAACGAAAAATTAATGAAATTCCAATAAAAAATACAGATCAAAAATGTACTAAAGAATAAATGACTTTACTGTTTACATTATTTCTGTCAGTTTTAAAGACTAGTTTGTCATTTATACAATTGTCTGCGAAACGTTAACAAATCATATCAACTCGCAATTATTATTAATAATAATAATAATAATAATAATAATAATAATAATAATAATAATAATAATAATAATAATAATAATAATAATAATAATAATAATAATAGTAAAGTGATGATTTCTTGGTAGCAGCATTTATTATTTAAAATAATAAAGTGATAATTTAAGCCTTTTGCGGCAAACAATATATTTGATGAAAAGGCCTAAATTAACACTATTGTTTTAAATAATAATAATAATAATAATAATAATAATAATAATAATAATAATAATAATAATAATAATATTAATATTAAGAATAATAGTGCGCAGAGGTGAATATGATTTTATTTCCTATATATGTTTGGAAGTTTACAGATTTTCTCTGGCCAAACAAAAATGCAAGATATTAGCCACAGAGCTACGGGTATTAATAGAATCCATAACTAAAACACGTTTATATTATTAAAAAAACCAAATATTATTAAAAAAAATTATAACGTTAATTTGTTTGAGGAGTTTCTAAAAAATAATAATTAATGTATAAGTAAGGATTTCAGCATACAATCAAACATGCACAACATCATTCCATTATTTAAATACAAATTACAAAACGCCTCACACAAGCTATGTGATATTTAGTGTACCAAGTAAAGTTTGCAATGAAGTTGATTGAACACTGTTGTATACTTACTTTGCGCAAAGAGCAATTTTGGCTCCTCCTGCCATAGTACTGATGAGGGCCAAAAGCTTGAAACTAGTCTACTATTTGAACCTGTACTGGATATCACAAACAAAGCTTGTGTTGTTTATTTTAATAGTGTCAGACATCCCACAAAAAATATTGCATCCTTACTTGGAAAAATAATGATAATAATTAATTAATAATAATTAAAAATTCAACACCGGACAGATTGTAAATCTTTAGGTTTAATAAAGTTGTAAATATTTTCAGTGTATATTATACATATTGCAATAATAATGAGCGAGATCAAGATTGATTGAAGGGTAATTAAAATAAATTAATCGATCGAATTTTATTAATATCGATGCGAGTGTGCTACTGCAGGTGCAGAGATCAGTTTTAGAACTGGCAGACCGACAGTATCTTGTATCGAGTTCTGCAAATATGTTGTTTATGTTTCTATGCTAGCATCATTCTAATCATGATATACTGATGACTGCATGAAATTATTACATAGATTATGCTGTTGTTTTTATTGTTGTTGTTGTTCTAGTTCCGTATTATTCGTTAAATTTATTGACACGTTTGCCGCCTGATCATTATTCAATTTAATAATTAAAGTTATTCGATTTTTTCGGGAAAAAATTTAATTAAATTTGTTTTTTGTTTTAATTTTACAAAAAATAATTATAATTAAACTATATTTAAAAAGTTGAAAAATAAAAAAATCAAAGAAAATAGTTAGATAAATTTCATTGGTTTAAAAATATCGAGTTTAAATTTTCAAATAATAAATTTTTTATCTTATATTTCATTTTACTTTGTTTTTTTCTTTTTATTCGGTGTAAAGTCAAATCTGTATTAAAATTTCAAACACTAATTTTTAACCATATTATTTGTTAAAATTATTACCACATTTTCTGTCTAATTATTATTCATTTTAATAATTAAAGTTATTCGATATTTATTTTTAAAGAAATTTTTAATTCGCTTGGATTTTAAATTTTCGTTTTTGAATTTCTGTTTTAAATTTTCACCGAAAATAATTTCAACTTAAACTATATATAAAGAATTGAATAATAAGAACCAAAGAAAATAATTAGCAAAGATTTCATTGGTTAAAAAATTTCTAATTTAATTTTCCAAAAATTAATTTGTCATTTTATATTTTGGTTTCCTTTGATTTTTTGTTTTTATTTAATATAAAGTTAATTGTTTATTAATTAAAAATTCAAAATTATTATCCGTAATTTTTCACAAAATTCTGAAAATATATTAACATCATTTTGCAATACTTCTATTATGCATGCAGGATAATTTTAGTTGTATTTTTTCCCTTATCATATATTATGAATGTTTATTTTTTACAAGGAAGTATAAAAACCTGTTTTCTCCACGAAATACTTGACAAATTAATCACTTTCCTATTACAAAGATGACAATATTTGGTGAACTGATTATTCATATTTGAATCATAATATAAAATGCTTTCACTCAAAGTTATATGGAAACGTGTAAAATTTTCTTACATTATGATTCATGGGCGTTTTAGGGAGTTTTAGACCTTAAATAGCAAAAATATATAGCTAAACAACAAAAAATAAATAAATCAAAATTTCCACATACAATTCAGGAAGTTTACTAAAAGAAATAGAGCTTGTACGGGTACTTCAACGATGATGCAAAGAACTGGAATTTGTTAAAAATTATTCGAATACATATACTTATAAAAACTTTTCCTGGATTAATTGCATACAAAACTAAACCAAGTAAAAAGCCAGCGCTCTTTGAAAAATGCATTTATAAATTTCCTACAATGTAGGTCCAAAAAATCTAGTAGGCATTATACTGTTATTGGAAAGTTTATATCGCATAATATGCGCGTTATGTATCATTGTTAGAATTTGCTTTATTTAAGTTTTTCTTCCAATAAAAACTTTATTTATAAATATATTTTTGCAGATAAATTTTAAATTTGAAACCTGTTTCAAGAGAACCGAGTTGGGTTTTTTCTCAATCATCAGTTAATATTAATTTCGGTCCATCTCTTCGGATTTAATAATTTAAGAAGTTTAATTGTAAATTAAACTATGTCATTTAAATGTAATATAATTAAAAATATTTTGAAATATTAATATTTTTTAAAAATTAATTATATTAAAATATTAAAAAGTGTTTGTATATTTATTTTAGTTTATTTTACTCAAGAATAAAAATCGATTAAAATATATTTTCAATTATTTAATTGTTCAGTTTTTTATTTTTTTTAAATATGAAAACTTAATGAAATCAACGCTCAATAAAAACACTCAATAATAAGTTTAACTCTTTTTTTAACTTTAAGAATTTAAAATGGCTAATTCTTGTATCCAAATTATTGTGACTTAAGAAAATATTTTTGAGCTTTTTTAGATGTCTTTGAAACAACAAGGCTTTAATAAAAGATTTACTAACTAAGGGTTCAGGCTTCTTCTCAGTTAAATGAATAATAAATAACTTAGTTGTTTCCAAAGAAATGACTGCAATTCTGACAATTTTTTTTACTAAATATCACAACGTTTTGGTCATAATTTACTATGTAATTTGTGTAATAATGGAGTTTCTATATATTGTAAATAATATTTTTTTTATCTACAAAATTATTGTTGTTTTTATTTTTTTTGAAAATTTCGGTGTTTTTCTTTCATTGATCGTCTATTAGTCATATTAATTCATCGCTTATATTCATAATGTTTATTATTATTATTATTAAATTTGAATATGGCTTTGTAGTGCACTTCATATGCCTTATTAGTTATCGGCACAATTTGCAAAAGGGTCTCTGAGTTTGAATGATAGATGAGAATTGTCATTTCTTATTTAATTTTATAAAATATCCAATTTTCCTCAAGTTACAACTTGTTTACTTATAGAAATGTGGTTCTCAAATTTAATTATAAATAATGATCTTGAATGGGAATTAATCAAAAAATACAATTTCATTCCTTTTTTTAAAGTTTTCGCATGTCATGTAGTAAAACAAATGCTGTAAAACAAAGAAACATTTTCTATCAACAAAGTTTCACTTAATTTTCATTATTTAAGTCTAAAATCTTTGATCCACGCCACATATTAGATAAATGAATTTTATTAAATTATAAATCTAGGCATTTAAAGTCAAATAATTTCTAATAAAAATATTAAATGATTTAAAATACCTATTGAATCTAATTTTGATGTTGATTATTTGTTGATTTATTAAAAAGATTTATTAGGTAAAATTTTATTTTATTCGAATTTTATTATTTTGATTTTATATTAAAATTTTGGATTTCATAGAATCTGTTGTAGCTGTAGAGATGCGCAATTAAATGCATATGTATTTATGTATAACAGTGATTCACAAATGGGTTCCGCGAGATTTCGAGCTCTGGTACTAGATATTATCAGAAATTTTAGGAATTTATTAAAAATAAGAGTATTAACAAAAAGTAAAGACACTTTCGGTAAATTTAAACTTTTATATTTAATGGATTTTGATATAAAGTTGTCGATATTCGAATTTTGGCTTCAAAAAAATTTTATAACCTTGTACTACAATGTTTAGAATTTTGTAAAAAGTGCATAAATTCTAATTATTACCTTCAGAGTTCTTTCAACAAAGTATGATTTCTTTTCTTTTGTTTTTTATTTGAAATGACTTTATTGCTGATGGTTGACCAAGAAATGAGAGTCTTCTTGTCAACAATTGAACCAAGAATTGAAAAAATTACATCCTCACAATTTCATATTACAAACTTGAACTCCGACAATCAATTTATGTTTGTGTTGGGTATACATTGAGTAACCACTGAATTTTGGACAGAGAATTGAAATAATTTATAAAAATATAATTAAATAAAATAATTTTTGTATGAATTTTTGAATTAAAAATAATTTTTTTTGAATTATATCTTGAGGCGCTTTTCAGTTTAAAGAAAATAAACAATAAAAAACCATAGCTCATATCTCATAGTTCACAGGTCAAATTCACCGAGAGTTTAAAATGTTAATTTAAAATTTGACCTTATAGAAGACTGGTGTGGCAACAAACGTTTGTGTGCTGAAGAAACGTTTTCACCAGATTTTTGTTTGAATGCTAAATGTTATTGAAAGGCCAAATGTATACACAGCAAGTTACCAAAACTAACTAATGGTTCTTTCGTGTCACGTCTATAATGAATAAGCAAGTGTGATTGTTTCTTTGATAACAATGACACATTTAAAATTAAACAAATAAAATTCATCTTGCCTAATTGTGGTGTATTATTAACAAAACCCGGAAAATGAACAATAAACTATAAATATATTTGAAAATCTTTGATAATTGATAATATTTGTCTGTGAATTGGCTGCTAAATTCATTTGTACTAAAGTATTGTTTAATGAACTCTTTTATAAATGAAAAAAATATCAAAATTAATAGATATTTCCCAGGAAGAAAGAAATGTTTTTGATATATTAGAATTTGTCTTGAGGAAATTATGTGTAATTTATCTGATAGAGCTCCAACAATTGTTGGACCAAACTTAGGTATTGTATTTGGAACATTTATTTGGAAAAGTTAGGCTTAAAATATCTCTTTATAAAATTAATGGTTAAACGGTTAAATGATATTAATTGAACTACAAGATAACTGATGCCTGTAAAAGTATGTTTACAAAAACTATTTCTCAGGAGACAAATATATAAATCTCAGATTTTGCCAGGAAAAGAAATACAATTACTTAAAAGAACATACGAATATGAAAAAATAAGTTCTTTGATTTTTTGGTTACTTTTGATCAGTTTTTTATGATATTTCATTTATTTTCATTTTGTAAAAAGATCAAATATTTTTTATTATATTCAATGATATTTTTTTCAAACGTAAAATTCGTTAAATCTTAAACCTGAGAAAGAATCATAAATTTATATTTTATACCTAAAATTATGAAGTCCAAATATATTTTATCCATCTATCTACAGCTTAACTTAACTTTTTTTAAAGCAAACTTAAAAAATTATGTTCGTTCAAATAAGCATAAATAATAAATTGCTAAATTAAGTTCTCCGGAAATGTGTTTCTCTTGTTAATATGCATTGGATTTTTAACTTTAAAATATTTGACAAAACTAAAGAATTTTATTAATAATAATTAATCTATTTATTATATATCTCATGTAAAAATTTAGTAATTTTTATCTGGACTGCTTTTTGATGATATTGCAAATGTCTGATCTAAAATCATAAAGCATCTTCTTTTGGCATTCTTTTATGAAAAGAATTGAGGTTTTCCCAGGAAGACAATATCTGCCATCACCATAACATTCAAACTTACTATACACTGCTTTTCAAATTTAATAAATTCTCGAAAAAAGTTTTTATTTTGCTCTTTTGAAGAATTGTAACAAAACTCTTTGCAAGAATTTAAAAAAAATACTCTTTCTGGCTTATTCGACTTTCATTCTCTGGTATGATTTCTTCGTCACTTTATCATTTCTTCATCAAAACAGCTTTGTTACTAATCATTTAAATGTTATTTTTTTCATTAATAATATGTCAAAAGCTTCGCAATATTCATTTGTGCTAAAACTAGTTAAGAATATTATAAANTTTAACTCTTTTTTTAACTTTAAGAATTTAAAATGGCTAATTCTTGTATCCAAATTATTGTGACTTAAGAAAATATTTTTGAGCTTTTTTAGATGTCTTTGAAACAACAAGGCTTTAATAAAAGATTTACTAACTAAGGGTTCAGGCTTCTTCTCAGTTAAATGAATAATAAATAACTTAGTTGTTTCCAAAGAAATGACTGCAATTCTGACAATTTTTTTTACTAAATATCACAACGTTTTGGTCATAATTTACTATGTAATTTGTGTAATAATGGAGTTTCTATATATTGTAAATAATATTTTTTTTATCTACAAAATTATTGTTGTTTTTATTTTTTTTGAAAATTTCGGTGTTTTTCTTTCATTGATCGTCTATTAGTCATATTAATTCATCGCTTATATTCATAATGTTTATTATTATTATTATTAAATTTGAATATGGCTTTGTAGTGCACTTCATATGCCTTATTAGTTATCGGCACAATTTGCAAAAGGGTCTCTGAGTTTGAATGATAGATGAGAATTGTCATTTCTTATTTAATTTTATAAAATATCCAATTTTCCTCAAGTTACAACTTGTTTACTTATAGAAATGTGGTTCTCAAATTTAATTATAAATAATGATCTTGAATGGGAATTAATCAAAAAATACAATTTCATTCCTTTTTTTAAAGTTTTCGCATGTCATGTAGTAAAACAAATGCTGTAAAACAAAGAAACATTTTCTATCAACAAAGTTTCACTTAATTTTCATTATTTAAGTCTAAAATCTTTGATCCACGCCACATATTAGATAAATGAATTTTATTAAATTATAAATCTAGGCATTTAAAGTCAAATAATTTCTAATAAAAATATTAAATGATTTAAAATACCTATTGAATCTAATTTTGATGTTGATTATTTGTTGATTTATTAAAAAGATTTATTAGGTAAAATTTTATTTTATTCGAATTTTATTATTTTGATTTTATATTAAAATTTTGGATTTCATAGAATCTGTTGTAGCTGTAGAGATGCGCAATTAAATGCATATGTATTTATGTATAACAGTGATTCACAAATGGGTTCCGCGAGATTTCGAGCTCTGGTACTAGATATTATCAGAAATTTTAGGAATTTATTAAAAATAAGAGTATTAACAAAAAGTAAAGACACTTTCGGTAAATTTAAACTTTTATATTTAATGGATTTTGATATAAAGTTGTCGATATTCGAATTTTGGCTTCAAAAAAATTTTATAACCTTGTACTACAATGTTTAGAATTTTGTAAAAAGTGCATAAATTCTAATTATTACCTTCAGAGTTCTTTCAACAAAGTATGATTTCTTTTCTTTTGTTTTTTATTTGAAATGACTTTATTGCTGATGGTTGACCAAGAAATGAGAGTCTTCTTGTCAACAATTGAACCAAGAATTGAAAAAATTACATCCTCACAATTTCATATTACAAACTTGAACTCCGACAATCAATTTATGTTTGTGTTGGGTATACATTGAGTAACCACTGAATTTTGGACAGAGAATTGAAATAATTTATAAAAATATAATTAAATAAAATAATTTTTGTATGAATTTTTGAATTAAAAATAATTTTTTTTGAATTATATCTTGAGGCGCTTTTCAGTTTAAAGAAAATAAACAATAAAAAACCATAGCTCATATCTCATAGTTCACAGGTCAAATTCACCGAGAGTTTAAAATGTTAATTTAAAATTTGACCTTATAGAAGACTGGTGTGGCAACAAACGTTTGTGTGCTGAAGAAACGTTTTCACCAGATTTTTGTTTGAATGCTAAATGTTATTGAAAGGCCAAATGTATACACAGCAAGTTACCAAAACTAACTAATGGTTCTTTCGTGTCACGTCTATAATGAATAAGCAAGTGTGATTGTTTCTTTGATAACAATGACACATTTAAAATTAAACAAATAAAATTCATCTTGCCTAATTGTGGTGTATTATTAACAAAACCCGGAAAATGAACAATAAACTATAAATATATTTGAAAATCTTTGATAATTGATAATATTTGTCTGTGAATTGGCTGCTAAATTCATTTGTACTAAAGTATTGTTTAATGAACTCTTTTATAAATGAAAAAAATATCAAAATTAATAGATATTTCCCAGGAAGAAAGAAATGTTTTTGATATATTAGAATTTGTCTTGAGGAAATTATGTGTAATTTATCTGATAGAGCTCCAACAATTGTTGGACCAAACTTAGGTATTGTATTTGGAACATTTATTTGGAAAAGTTAGGCTTAAAATATCTCTTTATAAAATTAATGGTTAAACGGTTAAATGATATTAATTGAACTACAAGATAACTGATGCCTGTAAAAGTATGTTTACAAAAACTATTTCTCAGGAGACAAATATATAAATCTCAGATTTTGCCAGGAAAAGAAATACAATTACTTAAAAGAACATACGAATATGAAAAAATAAGTTCTTTGATTTTTTGGTTACTTTTGATCAGTTTTTTATGATATTTCATTTATTTTCATTTTGTAAAAAGATCAAATATTTTTTATTATATTCAATGATATTTTTTTCAAACGTAAAATTCGTTAAATCTTAAACCTGAGAAAGAATCATAAATTTATATTTTATACCTAAAATTATGAAGTCCAAATATATTTTATCCATCTATCTACAGCTTAACTTAACTTTTTTTAAAGCAAACTTAAAAAATTATGTTCGTTCAAATAAGCATAAATAATAAATTGCTAAATTAAGTTCTCCGGAAATGTGTTTCTCTTGTTAATATGCATTGGATTTTTAACTTTAAAATATTTGACAAAACTAAAGAATTTTATTAATAATAATTAATCTATTTATTATATATCTCATGTAAAAATTTAGTAATTTTTATCTGGACTGCTTTTTGATGATATTGCAAATGTCTGATCTAAAATCATAAAGCATCTTCTTTTGGCATTCTTTTATGAAAAGAATTGAGGTTTTCCCAGGAAGACAATATCTGCCATCACCATAACATTCAAACTTACTATACACTGCTTTTCAAATTTAATAAATTCTCGAAAAAGTTTTTATTTTGCTCTTTTGAAGAATTGTAACAAAACTCTTTGCAAGAATTTAAAAAAAAATACTCTTTCTGGCTTATTCGACTTTCATTCTCTGGTATGATTTCTTCGTCACTTTATCATTTCTTCATCAAAACAGCTTTGTTACTAATCATTTAAATGTTATTTTTTTCATTAATAATATGTCAAAAGCTTCGCAATATTCATTTGTGCTAAAACTAGTTAAGATTATTATAAAATAGCGATTCGCAGAAATAAAATATAATTTAATATATTTTAAAAACAAAATTTCATTTTTGATGAGAATCATTCTTGGTATTTGATAGGTTTTCTATTTACTTGATTTTGGATTTCACACACTTACACCTTTTTTTATTTCTAAATTAACTTGTTTTTTTTTGTTTTTGTACTTAAAGAAAGTAAAAGAAATTTCTTTCCCTTGTCTTAAATTTGGAAATCTCTTCATTTGCTTTGTATTTTCTTTGATTATTTTTCCTTTATAATTCAGCTATAAATTATGTATGGTTGAATAAAAAAAAATTTTTTTAACTTCACTATTTGAGGATCGTTATATATATGAATTATGATTGTCTTTTATTATTCTCTAGAAAATTATTTGTACGTTTACATGCAACTTATCAAGAAATCTGTGTTAAAACAAGATTTAGAATCAAAATCTTTTAAATAAACTTTATTAACTACGATTAAACCCTAAAATTCACTCATTATTTAAACTACCAATTGTTAATATTAAAATATTTAATATTATATGAAACAAAATTAATATAGATAGAGAAGCCACAATAGAGATAAATGAAAGATTAACAATAGTAGATTATTAAAATCAAAGTAATTTAAGAAATTAATAAATTCGAAATCTTATGTCTATCAAAGTCAGCTTCCATTTAGCATCATGGATTTATAATTATAATTATTTTAAATCAAATTTATATTTTAAAAAATTAAATAAAAAAATAAAAATGATATTATAATCAAAATGTTAAATATTAAATAAATAATTTATCTTAATAACATTTTTATTATTAAAAAAATAAATTAATAACAAAAATGATGATGAGGATGATAATAATAATAATAATAATAATAATAATAATAATAATAATAATAATAATAATAATAATAATAATAATAATAATAATAATAATAATAATAATAATAATAATAATAATAATAATAATAATAATAATAATAATAATAATAATAATAATAATAATAATAATAATAATAATAATAATAATAATAATAATAATAATGAAACATTAAATATTATTAATTTTAAGACAGAAATTATTTATAGAATCATTGAATAAGTAAGTTGAATGAGATGAGATAATTGTTGACGAGTTCTGCTGTTGGATTAATGCAACAGATAATAATTAGATAGAGCAAAGACAAAGATAAATAATGAAATTATGTCATTTGTAAATGACGAACTGAAGAAATGATCATTTTTGTAAGTTAATCAGATTTGAAAACTGATTATTTGCTATAAATTTCACAATTATCTTGTAATTTATTACATAGTTTCTAGATTATTTTAATGATTCAGATTTTTTGAGAAATAATCCCTATGCTTACCTTGTGTAATAGACATGGGATACGCTGCTAAAATGGCGTCTCAATTCGCATTGAATCTTAGATATATGAATTGAATGTCTAATATTTCCAATTTGAAATAATAAATCCGTCTAAATAATAAGTTATTAATAAATTATTCCTTCTCTGAAAAATTTTAATTATTTTTTAAATAGTTTATTTTGATAAAAATGACAGATCTTTTATCGTTAGTCTTGATTAGGATTTTTATTTTGAAGTCTAATTGAATTGTTAGTGTTTATTATCAAAGTGTATCATGTCATAATGTTGCAACTTCCTGATTTATTAAAAGAAATTATTTATGAATCTATTGTAGACCTGTAAAGTTTTCATGTTTTGATAGTTCTCTTATTAAATAAACTTGTTTATCCCATAAAACTGTTCATATACTATAATAAATTGTTGTCTTATAATACAATTTTTATTAACTTGCATATTATACTTATTTCACATTCATTTTTGTATTTTCTTGATAACTCTAATAATTCTAATAATAATAATAATAATAATAATAATAATAATAATAATAATAATAATAATAATAATAATAATAATAATAATAATAATAATAATAATAATAATAATAATAGTAATAATAATAATATTAATAATAATGATAATAATGATGATAATAATAATAATAATAATAATAATAATAATAATAATAATAATAATAATAATAATAATAATAATAATAATAATAATAATAATAAAAAGAAGAAGAATGTTTAAAATGCTAATTTTGTCCAAAATATATACAAATAAATTAAGTTTTTTCATGTCGAAATTTTACAAATAATTTAGATTTACTACATAGATATAAATTATATCATATAATGCTAGTAATTTAGTGAAAGTTACAGAATTTCATTTATAGATAAAAATTTTATTTATTGTAATGAAGTTTTGGTCGTTTTTGTATTTCTTATATTATAAAAATACATTAAATAAACTCGATATTCTGTATTTATTACAGCCCAACATACTTTTTTTTAATTATCAGTTTGAAATAAAAATGTATAATAACAAGTAATAAAAGTAATATTTGAACCCTGGGGATCATTGGGCATATAAATATGATAATCACTGGCTAAGGGATCTATTTATTAGATTTAATGTCCTAAAATATAGACATAGCAAGTATAGGAAGTCAAAGTTGTCATCAGATTTTTTTTAATATTGTTGAATTGAAATACACATTCTATAATATAAATTAAATTAAATTACTAAAATAATTTTAAATATGTAATTTATGAACATTTTCGTTTTGCATATCGATTGTATATTATTTTCGTAAAATAAATTGCAGATTTTGATTATATTTAATTTTTGTAAATAATCCTTAAAATATATTTTATAAAATTACATCAATTGTTGTCTTCGAACGACAAGAAATATATAATTATTATATTAAGCACAATTGAATATTTTTTCTCGATTGCTCCATTATTTTTTTATTTATAGTCAAAACACTGGAGATTTTTTAATTGAATAAATTAAAGACCATTTGTAATTAATTAAGATAGTTTTTGAAATTTTATTTTCATGAAAAATGTTTTCTTTCAAAGCTAATGAAATATCAATTTCATCTAATTAGCAAAAATATCTCGTGTACATGTTTTTAATTTATTGCTAAACCTGTAGAATGTTTAATTATAATGGGATGCATATAAATACTGCTTACTCCACTCTTAGGGCAAATACCTCATGGGAATTAATATTGAATACTCTTCATCACTGATAAACTGTGCGTTGGGCGGAATTTGAAGAAATATTCTATTTCAATTATAAAAACAACATAATAATGGAAATAATTCACTGTATGAAATAGTTAAATAATTTGAGTTTCTCTATTTTTGCTGACAAATTCATGACTTGTTTTATGAAAATTATTTTATTCCACGTCAAATAAAGTAAATGTTTTTTCAAAAATAAAATGTTATTTTTCATAAAATCAATATTGCTAATGATAATTTCAAAATGTTTCCACAAATTCATTTTCAAACCTAACAGCAATAATAATAATAATAATAATAATAATAATAATAATAATAATAATAATAATAATAATAATAATAATAATAATAATAATAATAATAATAATAATAATAATAATAATAATAATAATAATAGTATAGTGTTAAATGGATTCATTTTTTACAAAAATGGTGATAAAAACATATTCGAGATGTTCTTAATGATTTTAGTTGAGTTGTCTTACTTGAATGGGCCTCAAATCGTTATATTTATATGACATTCTAAATTAATATATGTTCACGTTTTTTTTTATTTTCGCTAAATAATAATTTTTACATTCATTGCTATTGACCAAAGGATTTCTTATGTGATATTAAAAATTAGACTAAATATATAGAAATGGATATATTTGTCTTAAGTGATAAGCTACTAAGTTCTAATGATTTTCAGTAATATAAAGCGACAATGAAACCATTAAATGATGATTGTAAAACCAACTAAACCATTACTGTGAAGAGTATCAAAAGAATATGTGATAACTAATATTATGGATTTTTGTGTACACTAGAATATTGCAAAGAATCTTTATGTGTTTTCAGAAGATATAGATATAGGATGAAAAGGTTGTTTCGACCACCTTAATGAATTTATTGACACAAGATTATTTCATTAAACTTTAAACCAGGTAATAAGAAAATACTTAAGTGTTTAGAAGTATTATTATTACATTTTACACTTATAGTAATATATACTTATAATTATTACATAATAGTCTTATAAAAAATTTTAAATAATAGAGTAATTATGATAAATTTAATTTTCTTGTTTTCATAGAAGCAAGTTTTACATTATTAAAATGTTCCACGAAGGAATTTCGACTTCCCGATGCGATGCATTCTCTGTTCACTATGTGGAACTGGCTTTGTGTTTATTGATTTGAATTTACACAATAGTTATGGGAACTGTAATTAAATTTGAAAATTTTTATTGACATTTTATTTAAATATTTATTAGGTTTAATTAATTAATTAAACTTTAAATGAACATAAGGTTAAACATACAGAAATATTTAAAAATTTTAAAGAAGTGCATTAGTGCAAGAGTTTTATTATGATGGATCTAGGCTGCCATTATAGTGAATAAAATACAATTCAAGAATTAATATTTTATTCATAACAAGATTCAAGGTGCTTGTTTTTCTTCTTCTTCTTCTTCTTCTTCTTCTGCTTCTGCTTCTGCTTGTTCTGCATTTGAAAGTTGACTGGGTACTTCCGTGTTATCTTACCCCCAAAAATTAAATTAAAAAAGAACACATATAACTATTATATTTATTTTCTAAATCACAGTTACAAACTCAGCAAAAGTTTGTAAAGAGTTTGTAAATGGTCATCCAGGTGGCCAGAAAACCACAATGTCGTTGAGAATAGTGTCGAACACATCGGCACTGTTGCTTAGAACACGTTTGCGCCACATAAACTCACATAATCACATAAATCACAGATAGCCTTAATAAATTCATGTTCAATAATGTTCAATAACGTCATCAATAATGTATTCTCTCATTTTTTATATTGTTATTTTAATTGTATTTTATAATTTAATTTTTGGGGGTAAGATAACACGGAAGTACCGTTGACTGTTTCTTTATTTTCAGTTATTTAAACAAACTTTTTCTTTATAATTCTATCTATATTTAAATAAATTAAATATTTAAATATATAGACGTAAGGCGAAGGCACTACAGCAATAAAACCGTTTTATTCCACAAAACTCTACTAGAAACAAAAAATATAAATTTGATGCTTAAATTCTGTATTAATCATAAATAATTAATTTTATTTTATTTATAAAAATTGTGTTGATTTTACTGAATTCGTTTTGAAATCTAATGGAAAATATTAATCATTTTATTAATAACGCCATTTAATTATGTCCATAAAATACTGTCTCAAAATAAATAAAAGTTTATAATAAAAATCTAAGATGCGTTAAGATCATTTGTGTAAGCTAATATGAATTTGACCAATCAGAATACGTTGAGCAAAATTATTCCATTCAAGGAATTGTAGACATTTTGGATTTTATTAAAATGGAAATATTTAATTTTTATCAACACATTCAAATTTTCTAATTTAAAATTAAAAATAATAATTGTAAAATTTCTAAATTCTGGATAATAAAACAATTATTATAAACTGTATTAGGTTAACCATTAACGGTAATGAGAACAAATGAATACTGTTTCCGATTTCAATACTTTCTACACAATTTCATATTATTTAATCACATTATTTTAATTTGAGCTTAGTTTCAACTCACTGTCCATTTTCACTTTCTCTCAAACTCAATTCACTGAAACTATCAGAATTTTTATTCTGATTATCCAATAAAATAAATTAGTTTCATATAATTCTTTTAATATAATGTTATCAAAATTTATCAAATTAGCAATGTCATTTTAACTCATCCCTACCGAGACACTCAATGCATTCCATCCAGCATTTCTAAGAATTTAATCTTGGTCATAATTTTATAAAATATTATTTTTATCATTATCTGCAAATTTTCTTTATCAAATTATTATTATTATTATTATTATTATTATTATTATTATTATCGTCCTTATAAGTACTTTTAATTATTAAAGCTGTATAGAATAATGAAAATATTTCCTGAATATAAGAAATTTCAGTTTTATTCATCATTGAAGTACAATTAATTAAATCAAACTCATCAACAATAAGTCAAAATATTAAGTATGACACTCGACCGCATCCTCTATTAATTATTTTTCTATCTGTCATTTAGTTGAAATAGTCATTCTTATAATACTGATTAATTTTCTAAAAATTACTAAATAATATTTCGGTAAATAATTATTCGGTAATTTTAATAAATAATTATTATTAATTAAAATTTTTAAAAAATTAAAAAAATCATCAATCATCATAATAAATTTATAATTTAATAACTTTCTATAATAAAATCAGTTTAGAGGCATGCTTACGTGTTACCAGGATAAAATTAAATTCACAAAATTTTTAAGTTTCTAAATTTTCTTATTTAATTAATTAATTTTATTTAATTATTAATTACTAAATTTATTATTTATTAAATTTATTAAATTTATTTAGTTTAAATGATGAATTCTTAAGATAATATCTGTTTCGTTACATTTTGCGATTTATTTTTAAAAGTAGTTAAAATCTAAACTTACACTTTTTCCCGAGAATTTTGACTGAATTTTCGTTGGAATTTATTAAAGGTTCAATTCATATGTAAACGGAAATTTTCACATTTCTATCAAAGAACGATTATTTCAATTGGCATTGATTATGAAATTAATAATTAAATTTTTTCTCAAATAAATTAATTAAATTTTATCCAATGAAATCCTTTTTAAATATTTGTAATAATGTCACAGACTTTATTAACATCATTCAGCAGTAAATTATTGATTGCAATGAAATATTTTGATTTAATATTATTTTAATTACATATTTTGAACAAGTATATAACGTTATCTATTGAACCTGATTTAAAAAATAATTTAGAAAATTTTCTAGCAGCTTCGAATAACCAGAGTAGCGATGATTATGAAATTGAAATCATACAAAAAAAACTTATATTCTCTTGATAATTTTAACAAACTTAACAAACTAAATATTAAGTCTCCTGAAGAAAGATCAAATACAGTATTGTTATTTTAAATGAGTTTAATTAGATTAAGGAATTATAAAATCTCAGAACTGAAGAAAAAAAATTATCTAAATTCTTTAGTTTGTAAATTACATCTATTTGAAGTAGTCTCCATTATTATTATTGCACTTTAGTTTTATTTGACAATACTCATCCCTAACTGTAAAGCAGAGAGAAATTTTAGAAAATTTTTCATTTTTAATAATACATTCATTATAGATATTGTCTATAGAAAACAAAACGGAATTGACATAAAACTCTCAAATGACAAAAATGTAAGTTAATATGCAGCCTTAAATACAATGAATCGAGTATTTTGTAATTTTTGTTTTAACAACTCTCTCAAATCTGTCATAAAATTTATTCAAAACATTTATCAGAACCCTCCATTTTTCAACCCTTCTATTGCATCTTACTATCACATAATATATGATCTGGGAATGAAATAATCAAGGAATCCTAATGAAAATTGACTAGGTTGATTGAATGAATCGGAATAAGAATCTGGACGTTCGAATTCTTTTAGTGTATGTTTCTATTCCCACTGTGAAATAACATTTTATTATTTCTATATTTAAATAAACTTCTTTATATAAATTTTACAGGGCAATTTGTCATTATACATAGTTAACCATAAAATAATGACAGTTCACAAGATATAGAATTCAAGTCGAATGCAAATATAGAAGCTAATTGAGGTTCCAGGATTCAATTGGAAATATGTCTGATTGAAACTGCTATAACTAACAAGTAACATACAATATGTGCGAGTACACCCATCCTTACGGAAGTACAAATTCATAGATGTCGTAATTCTTGGTATTAAGTGAATAACTCTCGACCAAGTAATTAAGAAGTTTATCAAGATAAGCGATATGAATACAGAGAAGAAAATTTGACAAACTTTGAACAAGTATAATTCAAACAAGATTTTACAAATAAAAGATTTATGAAGATTATACTGTTTCTTACAATTATGATTTTGCAATTATGATTTGTCTGACTTCATTATGACGATATATTAAAAGATTCAGTAATTTTCTTTAAAAATAGGTGAAAGGGCAATATTTTCAAGAAAAAGCATGCCCTACAATTTATCAATCTTCCTTCTAAATTTTCTGACTAGAAATCACATTTTAGATGAAGTACGTTTTAAGATTTTCCCAAGAGTTAGTGAATGGAGAACATTAATAAATAAGCCAGCAGTTCATATAGTTCCAAACACAAGATCACGCAATATTTTTACTTGTTGCAAAATGCAAAAGTTGTAAAGAACACTTTAGGAAGATGGTTACATACATCCCGAGAGGATATATGAAGAAATAATATATTATTGTAGCACTAATATTATTCTAGAATATAAATGGAAATTTGATTGTAAATAAATGCATTTGTCAATTAGCTATGGTAAATGTCAAATTGGCCTTAAAACCTGCATTATAAAGGATTCAAATAATTAATTGTAATACATTAATATAAAAATATTTTATAGTTATATTTGTAAAGGTATATAATTGAAAGTTTGTTTATTTTTACAAAAACAAAATTTTATTATTTCAAAATATAGTGGAGGTAGAATATTCAAATTTTTTTAATAATGATTTAGTAAGTGTCTCAGAGACCACTTGGCCCCCTCTCGCTACACCACTGGGGTTTCAGTACCACCTTAACAGATCTTTTCATCATTTATGAATATCTCAGAACATAATAAAGCTAGAATATTCAAATTTAACTAATAAGTGTTTAGGATTAGGGCTATTAGTTCTTCAAAATTTCGAGGCTTTAACTCGGGTACCTGTATGTGGAATGTCACTTTATCTATATCATAAGCCAAACATATCCTGAAAATTATTTATTATACCCTGACATCTTCGGATACTTCTGCTATTAATTCTTAAAAACTTTAAAGAAACATCTGAATTATCAGAAGATATCGTTGTAATTGGGAGATGGGAAAATAAAACAAGATCAATCAAAACAAGATTGATTACTATTTGTATATAATTGATTATTTTATGTTTTTGACATCAGTGCAAGGCGGAGTATTTCAGCTATAATAAAATATAATAAAAGATAACGTTATTTACATGGTGTATTTTCTAAAACTGCGATTCTAATCAGAACATGAGATTTAGGATTAAGTACTTCGAAAAGTAATTAATTAAATAATTAATCAACCACATGGAAGAATTTAACAAGGTCAGCCAGATTTCAATTGCGGTTGCGAGAGGTCAACTGTAATTCAAATTTCATGGCCCCAAAAATGAATGCGGCAGTTGTAAAATATCAAAAATCAAATTGATCAAACAGAATTCTTAGAAACTCATATTTTCAGTAGTGGAATAAGGTTACTTAATAAATACTTACCCCAATTGAAACAATATATATATATATATATATATATATATATAAACTTGACTATGAATCAGTCCGTCAAATTTTTTAATAAATACAATGTCTAAAGTTCTTATAATATAAATAATATATTCTCCTTTTTTAAATTTAATTATCTCCGAATAAATTTAATTTAAACATGCGAAACTGGTTTATCACTAGAACTTTGAAACGTTTGCCTGTTTGGGCATTGTAGATTTTCTAACTATTGTCAGTTTACCAAACTCGGAGAACTTTTATTCAAGTCTAAGAAAAAATATATCGAACCAAATAAAAGGCAGAATCTTATTTTTTTTAATTTAAGTTTTATTTTATTTAATTAAACCTGAAATTTACAATAGCCATGTATTTTATGATTATATCTAACTGAAAAGCAACATACAAAATCTTCTTTCAAAATTTGTGTACAGAAAAAGTAACTGACAGTTTGATATGTTTTAGTCATTTTTCTAAAATATAATAAACCTGATTAAACGACCATCAAACTCTGAGTCCCAGAAACTTGACAAAAATCCTCAGAATATCCGGATAAATGTATACAGTAGGCGACACTGAAACGATAATTAATTATAATTGAATAATAAAGATGTTTTTAAAGTTTTGTTTATTTTTTCATTAAATAATTATTTAAGTTTACAAATTTTAATTTCTCGACTTCACTTTATCATTATTATCCTAGTTGAAAAGTTTTTTCTCTTTAATAAACTTTTACATTGTGTTTTAAAATTAAATTGTCAGAAATATTAACATTTCACTGGAAGCAAAATCATCAATGAATTGTGCTTTTCCGAGGATTTTCATTTCCCAATGACTCGACCATCTATTATATTGTTAAATGTTTCACGGTAAAGAAATATGCTGTACTAAATGCACTCAGGAAAGTACATCTCACTAGGATATACTCCACACTAAGATCTCTTTTGTAGATATGCCCAATAATATTACAGTCAATTTATCCGAAAATATTATTTTTTAAATGATTAGTTTATATTTAGTTCTTTTAAAAAATTTTATAGCTTCCTTTTGAGTGTACTCTTGTATTTTAAGAGTATTTTACAATTATAAGTATTAGATATAAATTATTAATTACTGAATAATAAATAATAATTTTTTCACATACATACCATATTTTATTTTGTAATTTTTTTTAAAATTAAAACTGTACTTTCAAACTTGCTCATATTATTTTTATTATATTAGTCCTATAACTTACACTCAATAATTGAATTATCTAAAACTTCAAGAGGTTTTTTAAACATTTTCTAAGAACGAGCAGCACCTAAATAAAATTATAAACATCGGAATTTGGTTTCCACATTACGAAAATCGACATATTTATCGATACGACTAAAAAATGATTTATTTTTTACCGAAAATTGATTACCCTCTCTTGATAAACGTTAAAATTATTATACCAATGTGTTCGTAAAAATTGGTAATGTTTTACGATATTCAATATGTTAGTCCCCATCTAGCGTTGAAAAGATAAATTAAACTCGTGCGAGGATAGATTTTTTTTAATGATATATTTGCGTCGTATTTATCACGTGAAAACGCGTGAACGGACTGAACCCCGGAGTTCGCTAGCCCTCGAAAACGCGTGAACTGTCTGTAACGTGTTAAATTGACAAGCAAATGAATGAATTTTGTGCTTTAACCCTTTGCGGCCCTATGTCTAGTCTGACTAGATAACGCTATCATACCCTTGAGCAATTCAAAAAATAATTTGAATGATTATTTATATTGTATGATTGTCATAAAATAAAATTTTAATTATAAAAAAAACCAATTTAGTTCAAGAAAATTATATTAACAAAAAATCATTAAAACAATTGTGGACCTGGCGGGTAACTTTTTTTTACGGACCGCAAAGGGTTAAAGTTCATATCAATTTATATATACCTATTCATATTTACTAAATATAGAAACTTAAAAATTACAGTATTTATCTTGATATTGTAATATTTTCAATTAATATGCATTAGCAATGCTTTAATAAATAATGTAAATTTCCATATTTAAATATAACTGACTTTGACGTAAATAACGTAAATATTTTGGATAAAAAAATAATGTATTACAATAAATGTTTCTCCTTTATTTGATTATTTATACTTTCGCTAAAGTTATTTTATATTATAATTAATTTAAACAAATGTTAAATAAATTATTACATATTATTAAATAATTATTAAATTATTCTTTTCAACTTTAAGCTATTGCTTGACTAGTTACGATTACAAATTATTAATATTATTATTATAAGAAAGCGCCACTCAAACATTCGTTTCACGATATATTTCGACATTTTTCCTGTCAGCATCAGGTAGAATATAGAAAAATATGGAAATTATAGATTTTTTAACAAATTTATTAATTATAATAATTGTATCAAATTTTTTAATAATAAAAAATATTATTATTATGTAAATTTAGGTCTTTAAATTTAAAAATCATTTCTGATAAATTTTTAATGTGTATTATTGAAAAGTGAAATGTATAAAATAATCTGAGCAAAAAAATTAATGATTTATTATTAATATAAAAAATTTCACGTCTTAAAAAATTGGAATTTTAAACACTTTTGAATGTTTAATAATAAAAATATTTTAATTTTATTGCAATTAACCCGTAAATTTAATTAAAAAAAATTAAATTTATTTTTAACATATATATTTTTTATGTTAAATGGATATTTTGAGAGAAAATCCGGAAAATTTTTATCGGTAGAATAATCTGTAATAATTGTATTTATCATCTTATTATTATTTGCAAATCCTGAGTTGTAGCCTTGCGCATCAGTGAAACTATTCATAAATTAGATAACGCAATCTATCGCCCATAAAATTTGACGTATACGCGTTTATCGCTGACTCACAATGAATAGTCATTGAAACGAAGGAATAAAAAAACGATAAATCTCCAACTGCGTTTGTGGCGTTGTCCCGAAAACATACATAAAATACTGCATCACTTTACAAGTGACTTTCAATAGCCGAAACTTGTAGAAAATTTTTCTGCAACATTTTCAAAAAATCTGTTCTTGAAAATTTTGAAATGCTCCTCACCAATTAACAGACTCAACTAATGGCCGCAACTGACATACAGCTGCATGAATGATTTTCTATAACTAATTTGTTGGATACTGACTCAGAACTGGACTCGGGGTAGTAGCTTAATGTTTCCGCCACCATCGGCTAAGGCATAATAGCGGTTAGTATGCACTCTCTTGCGATGCCCGTCGATGCCGACAATCTCGGTTCCTCACAAATCATTATAATTATGGAAATCATTGAAATTCGTTGAACATTTCAATTTTTGTGTTTTAATTTAATTCATTGCTCATTTTTCAGGTGTGAGATTTAGAGACAATGAAACGAATTGCATCAGTTATTTGATGTCGCCAAAATATTTGACTGACGATCAGTTTTCAGCAAGCAGCTATGCGTTCAAATTTCGACCAAGTGCAGCAAGGTTTGGGATTAATTTTTTAATTTCTCATATTCTTTATAAATTTTGCTGGGAAACTTGTTAAATATTCTGGATTCCGAAATAAGGAACAGATTCAATCCGTTTATTTTGATAATTACTTTATTAACTCCAATATTTTCGGAAGGGAAAAACATTTTATTAAAATAATTTATTTATTTAATGAATTTATTAAAAAATTTAAAAAAATGTGTCTAAAGTTCGAAACAATCATTTGTAGTGCACAATTGCTACACTTCATGAAATATACTCATATCTTGATGGTTTTCTAGGTTTATTTTGGACACTATTCAATTATATGGCAATTTTTCTGACCTAAGATACCATTTATAAGCTTTTGGAATATATTCTTTGGATATGAATATGAGTTTCAACTTTCTGTTAAAATATTTGAGTTGTAGGGCAAAATTCCTTTGATCAACTAGGCGGAATTAATATAAATTATTTTTCGCATGGATTAATTTAAAACTAGCTTTAATTTGTATTTACACAATTTACAACAACAGTTGTCATGAAAATTTTGGTTTACAACTTTACTATAGCTGTATGTGTTTGTAATAGGATTGCTATACATAACTGGCGAACGTTAGCAAAATTTACAGACATTTTCTTTGAATTTCAAAAAATTTCATGGAACTTTCAAAACTGATTAATTAAGTATATTATTTCTTTTTGTATTATCTCTATTTTACATTATATACTTATTCTCACTTTTTTTTGTTTTTTATTTCATTTAATTATTAAATAAGTTAAGTGTTACTTTATTTGTTAAGTGTGATTAATAAGCCTGTTTCTTGTAAATTATTAACATTTTTTTTCGAACATTAGAAGAGAATGAACATGAAATTTATTTATTTATGAGATTATTATTACTAGAGATCCCAAATTAATCGGTTTCCTATAAACCGGATAGTCGATTATTGTTTAAGAAAATAACCGAATAACCGATTAATCGGAAGTAAAAATAATTTGATAATTAGATAAGATTTTTTTAAACTTTTTATTTTTTCACTAGTTAAAGAATATAGTTGAAAAACAGAAATAAAAACAAATTAAAAAAATATAATTACAAATTAAATTTTATTTAACCCTTTGAGGGCGACGGGCTCAAAATTTTTTATTCCCCCAAAGGTGCAATTTTGCTATAAAAAATGAATTTTTCCTAAATTGACGTATAACTAAAAATATGGCTATTTTGACAACTATTATAAGCTGCAGAATATATTGGTGCAAACTAAAAGTTTTTCGCATTTAGTGGACTAGAGTCGAATTTCGCCCTCAAGACCAAAATAAAAGTGGTGCGGCTGTAGTCGCACGGCGCCCTCAAAGGGTTAAAAAATAGTATTTTAAAAATACCATGGCATTTAAAGTTTTCGTATTTAGTTGGCTTCTGATTTTAGTCATAAAATTGCTTGAAACTGAAAAAACACGTTCACTGGCTGTTGAAGTGGGTTGAATTGTTAACAATGCATTATACAATTTTTCTACACTATTAGTTAGCAGCCAATAATCATTATTACAATTGATGGCTTTAATTAATTTTCTTTTAAATTCCGATTTCTGATATTAACGAGAAGGTTTAGAGTTTAATTCTTTAAAAATATTTGTATGTGGATCAGCTTATAAAAGATGTCAAATATCATTTTACATATATTCTTCATTAAATTTAGATCTGTAGAAAAAGAAGGTCATATAAGTAATCTTAAATTTGCCCTGATGGAAACCAATTAAAGGCTCTATTGTATAAATGGAAAAGTCTAATTATGCTGCAACAAGATCTGGCGACGATTAAATTTTTGAAAGCAAATAAAATCAAAACGGATTCTTTATTATTCCGATTTTTTCGACTGATCTTTTTTGATCGGAATAATCCAATTCGTAAATATTTTGTAAACCTCTACTCCTAGATTACTGAGCAATTAAGTATTTTTACAAAAATGACTTTCTTATTTATTTATTTTTTGATTAAACCTTTTAACAAAGTTGTCATAAAGAACGGTAAAACTGTTCTGTGACATATCAGCTTATTTTTGATTATTACTTTCAAATTAATAAAAGTTACAAACTTAGATTGATAGAAGTTCATTCCCAAAGTGGGCCGGATGATGGCAATGCTTGGTGCCCAAATAAAAATATTCATTCTAAACCAGAAGAATGGATAGAAGTCGATTTTCGTCGAATGGTTATTATCAAACGTATTTACACAATGGGTCGAGCTGATGGAAATGTTAGTTTTATACTATTTATGACAGTAATAAAGATTGTAATCTTATATCAGTTCCAACAATTTACCCCCCAAATATTAATCAAATATACAAGATCCATCAATGACCAATGGAGAAATTATGTGAATCTTCACAATGAATCGGTAGATCTTATTTTTACTTATACATTTAACTTTTCACTTTTTATTATTTCATATCTTAATCTCTTTCTAATGTTGTTTTGCTGAAATAAATAAAATAGGAAATTCCAATATCAAGTTTTTAGGAAATTAATAATATCAACTCTCTAGCAATCTGTTGTGACTCGATAAGAATATAACATCATTTATAAAATATTTCCCAAACCTTTACCATGTTACTGTACGAATCTGTTATATATGGAACTGCAACCCTTGAAACTCCTAACATTTACATTGGTGTCCCTTAAAGACAAAGTTATTGACATTTTAGTATATATCTAAAATATGGTATTTTTATTTAACTATAATATTTATATTTATTAAATGATATTTATTAGTAAGAACTATTATATATATTAGAGGTGAATACGCCATGTTTACAAGTTTGCAGATATTTTTTCTGTGATTTACCTAATTTGCAAGTAATGTGATTTCCAGTGTAGCAGGTAAAGTTTGCAATAGAGTTGAATCAGCAATATTGCATACTTACCTGGCGCGAAGAGAAATCTTTCCGTCTCCTGCATAGTACTGATGAGAGGGAAAAGCTCGAAACTAGTCTACTATTGGGATTTGCACTGGGTATCACAAAGCTTGTAATATTTATATTATAGTAATAATAATAATAATAATAATAATAATAATAATAATAATAATAATAATAATAATAATAATAATAATAATATTATCAAATTTATATTTATATAACACTAATTATAATTTAATCATTAAATTTAGACATGGAGTCGGATTCGGGATCTACTGATCAGAAATTCCTTCTGAACCCGGATTCCGACTCCAATGGTTCTGGTTACTGTTAAAAGTGGTTTTCAAAAGTTTAATTAGAAAATCATGTTTTTCAGAAAATTTTATATTATGAATATTGAGATGATTAAAACTGAAAATGAAGTGAACAAAAAAAATTTCAATGTGAAAGGGAAATTGAATTATTGAATGTAGCATTAGAAGAATGTTTCGTGTAGATCTCAAGGGAATGTGTTTACCTGACGCTTTTAGTAGTACAAATAGAGAATGGTATTTCTCTAGGAAATTTGCACTTACTTGAATGAGTGATGCTGCTGTTAATTTCCCAATATGGCAAACAGAACATTAGACGGATTGTTGTTATCTGCGTTGACATCGACGGTTTATGATGTTTAGCAGATGTAAATGCTCTGTGTAAATAATAAAATTGGTCATAAACTTCTTTTGATTATTAAAGACTGTCAGAAAAATTTGTAGAGATTATTATGTAGCTTCAAGCCAGTAAATTCATGTTCTGTTTACAGATGCCGGGGAAATATGGTTCAGAATTTTGCTTTAGATTCCCACAGCACTCTTTTCTAGAAACTAATCCCAGATAAAACCGTAATGTACATGTGATAATCTTACATAACAATCTTATTTTAATAATAATGACTTTATAAAAGATTTTTCTTTTTTAATTAATGTATTTAATTTCAAAACTATTTGTTTCTTGTAAATAAGTATATGAACATGCATAACCATAATTATATTTTATTGATATAGCAATAAAAGCTTTCATTTTTTTGATGAATCGTACATTATAAGGTATTGTTATTGAACGGTTGAAGGTTTACAACATCATTCTAATGCACGGAAGGTTTCGATATATCGCAGTTTTGTAGAACAAGTGAATTAGAAAATTGCTTAGCTCCATGTGAAGAGGTTTTGGTAGAATTACGAAGTAAAGCTGCATTTCAAAGCCAAGTTGAAGATTTGGAAATTGAAGAGGATATTCGGCTCATTACAAGAAAAGGAATTTAGCCGCTGATCTTTGACAGTGACGATGAATGTTAAAAGCGTCTAATATTTTGATATTTAATTCGTTCATTTGAAATGGGGTTTTTTTTGGGAAACCAGTTTTTCTTTTATAATGTTCTTATATGACCTTTCTTATATTTCTAAGATTCCTTTAACCTATTTTCCATATAACTCGGTACGAATTAATGCGATCTGTACTGATTCTGAGTTCCTAATTACGCGGTACGAATTAATCGCGTTATATGAATGTTATTTCTTCTCCATACATAATGTTTTTAAAAATAGAGGGGCGTTTATTATGAATTTTATTTCCTAATTTTATTATGAATAATGTCTTTTTTGAAAATATCATTTTACAATTCTTTAAGATATTGTAAAGCATTATAACTTCTGTCTTTTCGCACAAGATCCATGTTGATGAACATCTTTAAAACGGGCTGAAATGAACCGTCTGATAAAGCTCAATTTACTAACAGCGTTGATTATAAAGCATCTTGCTATTTTATCATGTTTAACTTGAGGTTTTTTTATATAAATTTTTATTATGGTTTTTAAGTTTCAATTGTCGGCATAGTTCTATTCAATGCTAATAATTCCTGATCGTGTTTCGGATGATATATGAACAGTATATCTGAATTCCAAATAATTATTTATTGGTGTCGTTGTCGAATCTTTATGCATTCGGTTATATTACTTTTTCTTCGAAAATATTTCCAAATTTCTACTTAAAAAAAGCCTTCAGTTAAAATATTCAAATATTGAAGAAACATTGAAAATGAATTATTATTACGCAAGATTAATTTGTTAAAATAAATATTTAGATTTTGACAATGAACACGGATGCGCGAACCAAGCTCAGATCTAATTTGCGGACTATCATTGCCAAACGGATTAGGATCTACCCAATTAATTCTATTTCCAGCTCTACGAAAGCTTGTTTGAAATTTGCGTTTCTAGGTTGTTTTATTGAAGGTAAGTTTTTATCATTTTACTTGAATTCGGTTTCATGGCAATCTTTGCATTTTGTGATCGTTATTATTATTATTATTATTATTATTATTATTATTATTATTATTATTATTATTATTATTATTATTATTATTATTATTATTATTATTATTATTATTATTATTAACATTATTATTATTATTATTATTATTATTATTATTATTATTATTATTATTATTATTTGATATTTATTATTTATTATTTATTATTTATTATTTATTTATTCACTTATTAATTTATTCATTTATCAAATTAGCAAATATTACGACTTACAAAGTGAAAATATTTTTTTCTAGAATATAAAAAGAATATAAAGTTCGCTTGTTTTATTTTAATATATTTTATTCTTTAACAAATAATATCATTATTAGAATAATTTGCAATCAACCATAAATATATTTTTTCCGATGAAATGTAAAACTGAAATTTCAAAAACTTATAAAAAAGCAAAAGTTTTCCCCGAGAAATATTCTGAATTTTCCAGACTATGTTAGATAAATCAATATAATACATATTTTGAAGTTTTCCTAAAAATAAATTAATGAACTCATATTTGTTTTGAAAAAGTATTTTTTTCATATTTTAAATACAATATTGTTGGAGGATTTACAGGGACCTATTCCAAATTATATCCTAATATTGCATGATTTTTGTCAAAAGGTTTACATTGAATATCAATGATGTATTTTAAAACAATCTTTGTCTAAATTTAATCCCGAATTTTTCATTATTGCTTCTTTTCTTTTTTTTGAAAGGAATTCATCTAACGAGATTTTCTTTCATTTAAATATTACATTTTTTAATTGTTTATAATTGTTCCCCATCAAACTTAATGTAGAACAATTTTTTTAGAAATTTCATTTACATTTATTTTCATTTAGTTTTCGCCTAAAGAAAACATTGAACAATAGCCGAAAACTAAATGAAAAGAAATTATAAATGAAACAAAAACAGGTCAAAAGTAAACAAAAAGACAAATAATTTTACTAAACGGAATTTTATTGTTTTTTATTTTATTTTAGTTAACATAATCCATGTTCTGCTTTTTCATTAAACTTATTAAAGATTCGATTCTAACCGTCGTCCGGACTTTTCTTTGTAGTTCGATGTGAAAAGTTAATTTTTGTATTCTTTCTCTACCTATACCTTTATTCAAAAGAAATCGGAGGTGAAATTGGAAAGAAGTTCTTATAATATTATACCTTTACGTTATTGTTAAAACTAGATTTCCGAAGTATAGCAAATACATGATAATGAATTCTCAGCTTTTCTTTTTCTTTATGAAGATTTTAATGTTCAAAACTGAGCTTTCATTAAACGAGTTATTTTTTGAAAATATTTTTTGTGTTTATATCTTTAAACTAACCTCAGTTAACTTTAAGGTGAGTTATAGCAAAAATTGGTTTGACCAAGGCTGTCCATTGAACAGTTTTAAATAAAAATATTAATATTTTTATTTTATTTTTATTTTTATTTAAATATGGCATTTCTTAAAAAGCCAGTAAAAGATTACAGAAAACGACAAATCATTATATCCAAAACTATTTCTTATACCTTTATTTTATTTTAAAATATAACAATCAAATTTTCGGACAAACAATTTCTATCAGAATCATGGAACATTTTTGCTACTTTTCCATTTTCTTACTTAATTTTATTTGATTTCCTTTTTCCCTTGATTTAGACAATAAAATAGACTTTAATTTATTAATTAATTTTAATTAATTTTAATTAATTTTAATTAATTGGATTATTAAAAATTAATTAATTAAATTTGAAATTTTTTTATTTCAATTTCGTTTAAACAAAAGTAAATGCAAAAAAAATTTCTTTTTCTGTCTTAAATCAAGATTGTAATCTTGCACTGTGAATTCCGCATTTACAATGAACCATGAAGTCGTAGAAAGGCATTTGTGTCGTGATATAGAGGATTATTTGATAACTTATCATTGATTAATCCATTAATCAATTGTGGAGATTATTAAGAAAGGAAACAGGCGATTAAATCGATTTGAAAACTAGAAATGGAATGAAAAAAAATTTTTTTCCATAAAAACTGTTTCAATTGTCCCAAGACTGATGAAGATTTAAACAAATAAACGTCATGAAAGATAATGCCGCACCGGGAAAGGAATTAGTCTCAATTTCCCGATTTATACGCCCATCGTTGTCGGATTTCGCATTAATATTTGTCTGTTTTCAACATTGGTTATGTTCTGTTTATTTTACTTGTCATTTCGTATTTGTTCAACAGTCTCATTATCTTTTTCTCTCGTGGAAAACTGAGAAAATTATTTCCAGAAAATTAAGTTTCTCAATCGAATTGAAATCGGGTTTAAATTCAATTAATAACAATTTGGGAAACATTTTCCAATGTGCACAGAACAAATCTGGTTTTATTAGAAAATAGAAAAATAAAAATAACAACACCCATAAGCGATATTTTTTTTAATGAAATTTTATTAACGGATTTAATCTCTATTTCATTGCTCAATTAGATGACGCAGTGAGTTACGAGGCCCCTCAGGGAGATTTAATAACAATTTCTAACATTTCCGTTGATTTACGGGACCACATTTACGATGGACAAATATCGGGCACTCTTCAAAATGGTCTTGGATTGCTCATGGACAATATTGCTTGGAGAAATAAATTCGATTTGATTAGCAATGTCAATGATGAAAAAGAGAAAATATTCACCGGATGGTCTTGTGCTGGTCGTCATAAAGATCCTTTCATCATTATTCGGTTTCATTTTGAAC
>CAUHTR010001373.1:60000-81006 GCA_959609185.1 Schmidtea polychroa
ATAAAATGATAATTTAAGCCTTTTGCTGCAAATAATGTATTTAATGAAAGAATTTTCGACTATACGATAGTCCTTGTCAAAGGAGATTGACAAGGACTATCGTATAGTCGAAAATTCTTTCATTAAATACATTATTTGCAGCAAAAGGCTTAAATTATCATTTTATTGTTTTAAATAATAAATGCTGCTACCAAGCAATCATCATTTTAATAATAATAATAATAATAATAATAATAATAATAATAATAATAATAATAATAATAATAATAATAATAATAATAATAATAATAATAATAATAATAATAATAATAATAATAATAATAATAATAATAATAATAATAATAATAATAATAATAATAATAATAATATTAATAATAATAATAATAATAATAATAATAATAATAATAATAATAATAATAATAATAATAATAATAATAATAATGAAATTTAAAATTTATTTAGATAAGTCTGAATCAAAGATCTCTAACTGGAAACAACAAGATATAACTGCCATGATTTTAGTGATTCTAATAATTCTGCTCCTAATATTTGTAATTGGAATGGCGGCTCTTTGCTATAAATTACAAAGGTCCAGAAGAAGTAAGTTAACGAAAAAGCTTGAATTGGTTGCACAGTGCAATAATCAAAATATGCGCAGCCAAACTCCTGGGACAGTGTTCACAATCCAGTCAAGTAATTATAAATTATAATATAATAATATAATGGGAATTAAACTATTTAATTTTCAAATAGAAAAATCATATATAATTAATAACGATAATTTATAAATTATTTTTCTGAAATAAAATTTGTTGAAATTATTTGCAAAATTTTTAGTTTCACAACATGGAACCTTTAGGCAAATCTAAAATAGAATTTCATCTAAATAATTAAATATTTTATTATTTCGAGTTTGAAAATATAATATTTCAATAATATACAACCAGTTTGTTCTCTGTCACTTCTTTTATTCTTGAAGAGAAAAGAATACAGATATTCTCTTTGTATTTCTATATTTGTTAACTAGTTATAATATTTTTTGGCTTTCTTTTCGTTAATGAATTCTGGTAAATAAAAGTTGCAAAAGTATTTCTTTGAATCTGATCCCACAATACTTGCTGCAATACTTGTCATGTTCCAGTGCAATGAGTCCACTCAAAATTGTAATTGTTTTTATTTTGTAGTTGATCTCAGACTTCAATGGTATTTTGTTCCATATCTTTTCTTGAAGTTATGAATATATCTATTTCTAGCTTTAATTATTTCTTTGTTTCAAAATAATCTTTATAATAAATTCTTCTCAATGCACTTTGTAGAAAGTTTAAGGGACGTCACTTTCTCATGCTGAATAGTTGTATATTGTAATATTTTTTCTTAATATTTTCTTTTTTGAACAAATTTATAAGTTCTAATTTACGTACAAAAATAAATGCATGAACTATTTTTTAATGCCATTTTTAAATAATTTTATTTTTATTTAAAAATAGTAAAAATCAAAATTTTAATTTATTTAACATGAATTTTCGGCACAGCTTTTTTCAAGTGTTTCTATCATCTGTGTTAATTCGTATAAATATTGATTTATACTCGAAGAGAATGAAGATAAAGGAAATTCAAAAGATAATTGATTATTTGATAGATGAAAAGCATAAAAGATTTTAGTTTAAAACATTACAAGAGACAAACTGATAAATTGTAAATTGCATATGATTGATTTGGGTATGCACTATGTTACGAAAAAATGCATAAAAGAGAATAAAAATCCTAGATTAATGAATACAATCAAAATAATTTATTAATACATGGTAGCAAATTACTAAAAAAGAGGAAGGATTTTTAAGTCATGTAAACTTATTATAAATTTTTAAACTTATTATATTATTATTATTATTATTATTATTATTATTATTATTATTATTATAACTTATTATAATTCCTAGTAAATTGATAAAATAATGACTAAACAACAATGACTTACGTATAAAGTAACCAGGTACCCTATAAAAGACATTCCATTTCTAATAATTGGAGTGGTTTATTGTATAAATTTGAATTTTAGAATAGAATGCTTTATACCAGGGGTCGGCAAACTTTTAGATGTGATGTGCCAAGCCATTTTGCCAATTAATTCAGGGTGTCACCTCATTTCTTTTTTTTCAAATAAGTAATGGTATATGTCTGTTACATTAAATAATACAGGTCTTTATGAAAATAATTTGATCCCAAAATAATTTTTTAAATAAATTTAATTGAAAAACAAATAACATAAAATCACATTGACAACTCCACCGCGTGCCATTTGTTGCCGACCCCTGCTTTGTAGCCTATCATCATGTGTATCTTCTTCTAAATCCTTTTATCATGGTTCCAAATTTAATTTAAATAGTTAAATAAATGTCACAGAGAGGATCGAATTATAAACCACTGTTTAAAACATTTATTGTCCTTTATGGATATGCTCTATTGTAGAAACCCCAGCTAATACCACAAATCAGCAACCGAAATATTTCAGTGAAACAAAAACAACATATTCGGCCGCATATAGTGGATCACAACCAAGTGATGGAGTTTATGCTTCATGGCCAAATACTGACGAAGATCCTGACGTGGCTACGATTGATAAAGAAGAAGAGAAATGTCTTTTATCCGCCGAAGTTGGTGAAAGAAGTTCCATGAAAGAATATGCAACATATCAGTGCAGTGTCAATCCCTCTGGAGGTTTGAAATATATTCGGATTGAAAATAAGTTTTAATTTTTAATATTTATATTTAGCTAATGAATACATTCTCACTGATAATTCTTTGTATAGACCGACAGGAAATACGAGATCTTCCTCAATCGTCACTACTATACCAAATCTATCTACTTTATCAGTTCCTCTATTGAAAATTGTTGCATCTTATGAAACACCAAAAACCACTCCAATTGTTACTTTTAGGTCTAATAAAAAGCTTTCATCGAACAATGTTGAATCAATGTCCTATCAACATTTATTAAACTATCGAGGTTATTATATCATTAATGAATATGCTGAAATTGATAATATGAACTTATACATAGACCTAGTAGCGTTCCTATTTAACATTCCTATGCCCATTAAGTATTAGGTCCAATATATATAGACAAATCCGCCTCTAAAAGCTGTTTTCCTAAATTCTAATTTATATATTTTTTATTTTTCAAAAATGTTTCCATCCAGCTAACATACCTTTTCCAAGGTACGGTTTCTATGCTTCACATCTTTTTTATAGTAAAATTACAGACTTCTCAGATTCATCTAAAAAGACGTGAGACTACTATGAGACAACAATCTTCAATTACCGTTTTTGGCAGTCAGACAGTGTGAACTGGTGTTTCTTTACAAAGTTGTACAAAGTAAGTTTGAACAGTAATTACTTAATCGCAGCAAAACTGATAGAAATTATGATATTTACATCCCTGAAAACCTATAGTTATTTTTAAATGTAAAAACTCCTGTTTACTGCCATTTGACGATTTCTTTTACAAGTTTTTGACGCAGTGTAATTTGACAGTGTGATTAGTTTTAAACTTTAAAGAATAAAAGTGGCTGGTGAAAGTTTCCACAGATAAATGGCATTGAAATTGACGATTAGACGGGGGAATCTAAAAAGAAAGTGTTACCTTCAGATCAGCCACAGAAGGGGTTCCGTTAAGAAATTTTGTTTCTTAAACCTATAACATGCAGTATCTTCTGGAACCTTCAAGAAGTCTGAAAAATGAATTTCAAATGAACGAATAATAAATTCAGAGTGTTACACAGGTCATGCTATCAAATGTATACTTTATTATGCTGTTGTCCATGCATTTTCCTTAACATAAGAAAGAATTTCAAAATATGAGTTTTTGTCCAGTTATGTATTTCAAGTAAGAAATGGTTCTTCATGGTGAAATACAAATACGTAGACCTTGGTTGGTTATTAAATGAATAATTATTGTGGGTTTTCTTCATTTCCCTTGTTCACTCATTCTTCCATTATTTTATTTAACTTTTAGGGCAGGAGCTTCTATTTTGACTTAACGCAATCACCAAAGTCTCCATAGACCCCTTTAATTCACATTTTACATTTAAAATATTAAAAGACGATTTTCACTCAGATATTTATATATTTTTATTAACTCTAATATTTATGAATAATTTTTCAACAAATTTTAAAATGGTCATTTAATTGTCTCAACTAATTTGCATTTATTCTGACCGGAATTTTCCAGGTCAAAAAATTTCAGTCTTTTCCTTTTCAAACTTTTTATGGCTCGCTATAAATTTTAATGTCTTTCTTTATGGTTTTCTTTCTAGGTTGACAACTAGTTCTAGTTTCATAAAATTTAATATTAATAAAATATTTAGAACTTGAAAAAATAAACTAATAAAACGGCAGTACTTTGTGAAGATTACAAATAAATTGTTGAAAATTAAATTTCTAATTAATATTCTTAGAAACTTCAGTAATGGCTCTCAGCGTGAGAACACAAATTTTGAAGTCCTATTTTGTATCAGTCTTTGAATTTATGGAATAATTCTCAATATTTCATTTGTTCGGTGGGAAAACTTATTGAAATAGTGCATAAAATATTATGATTATGATTATGATTAAAATATAATGACTACAGGTGAGAAGGAAAATAATATAATATATATTCACATTTAAGAATAATATTATATATATATATATATAATTAAAAGATCTTGAAGACTATAAATCAGTTTATATATCGATGTTTTTGATACTCACGAATTTTCGGCACAGCTTTTTTCAAGTGAATTCAAGTGATTATGTATAAATAATATTTTTTTATACTTTTAGTGGTGAGTAAAGACAGTGCCGAAAATTTATGTTGCATAAGGAAAAGATTTAATCTATAGTTGTAATAAAAATAAATTAAATTTTAAAATAAAATAAAAACTGATCACAAGTCAGCAAAAATTAAAGAAATGAATGTATACATTGCCAAAAATAAAAATAAAATATTTATCGTATACGTTTTCGCATGAAATAATCTACCCTTGTTATACATATAAAAATATATTTTCGAAATTGATCAAAAGAACCTTAAAGGATCTGCATGCCATTTTAATAGATACCTTTATTTGCCATTCCTCAAACTTCGATATACCTGGTAATGAAAGGAATTTTAGAAAGATTTACCTAACAATAATTAATGCTGAACATTGAGTAAATATTTTTATTGTTGAAATTTTTTCAAATATTGTCAGTTAAGTGAAAATTTTAATATCAATTGTAATTATAATTTCTTTTCCTTCATAATGACTGTCATTTCCCTTGAGTAGGTTCTATGTGAGTAGAATAAATAAAATTATCTGTGATACTAAAATGAGAATTTTGAAGTTTCCATTAGTTTTTCGAAATAAAAATCACGAAAGATTTACGAGGCACAGACAGACCCAAATTTTTATTAGTAGAATTAATGGGTTTTTCTTAATGAATGTGGAAAATATCTTGTTAGGTTTGGTTGTATTGAGTAATACTGGAGATAGGATAATAACTTCGATATCTACTTCAGGTTCTTGTGGTGAAGTGGATTTTCGATACCACTCGCCATTTCCTAGAATTGATCAAAGCAATTCAGATTCAAATATCAGAGTTATTCCAATTTCCTCTTTGATACCGATCCAACAGGTTATTCGAGGAGAGTTCGGAACAATATCAGTATGCACGATGCTTATTGAAGGAGACCACCAAACTGCTGCTCGCTACTTTGTTAAGAACCTCAATATAGAATCTAACTCTTCAATAAAGTATGCGGTTATTTAATTTTAAAATGCGTTTAAATAAGAATATTTAATTAAACATTTATAATCATCCTTTGAGAAGGGGATTCTGAGCACCCTTCATCAAGTTTTTTACATAATATTTTATTTTACAAATCCATTTTGATCCATATTTGATAGTTATTTGGCCGTTCCTATGAAAATAAATATTATTCATGAATTTCACATGATGTTTTCCAATTCAATTTCTAAATTACTTTCGGGTATCTTTAATGTTATGATCTGATCATGATAATTACACAAGAAAACATAGTTGCAAAGAATATCGCAGTAATGCCAGTAAATTAATTTCCGTTTTGGAAATTCATTTAATTTTAGACATGATTTTCAGTTGAAATTTTTTCTGAGAATAAACAGTTTCAATTCTTAATGGGTTTTATGTAAAACATTTTGTTTTTCATTTGTTCTTTAACTGCACAGTATTATATGGGTTTATTTCTGTAATATAATATCTCTCACAGCCGTACAAATATACTTCATTGTTTAATTGTTTAATTGTTTAATAGGCTAAACCAGGGGTGGGGGACCTTTTTATTTCCATAGGCCACATTGAAATTTGTCGCCTCCAAATGGGGCCGCAGTCAAAAAGTATTTTAACATTAATTTATTTCATATTATATCTTTTGTTTATCATCAGTCTCCAGATTTGAAAAATGCAGCTGTACGAAATATTCTGGAAAATTTTATTTTTTCTGAATCAAAAAGTTGATGCAAATAAGTCATCATTTCACAAATGGGTGCTCAATAATCTTATTTATTCTTCTACATACGTTTTGTATTTATGGGTGTGAATGATTGACTTTTATATTTCGTTCTTTGTACTTGGCGGGATGCTTGTACAGTACGGTATACAGTTCAGTAGTTACGAGTATTTTTATTTGTAAATCCTCAAAATTCAAGGTTTTTTTTATAAATTAAGATTTATTTCGAAAAGGCTCCGGAGGCCGCACATGAAGCTCCGGGAGGCCGCAGGTTCCCCAACTCTGGGTTAAAATCAAAGGCTTACAACTTTGTGTTGTAAATAGGCCATGGTATCTAGAAATTTTATTTGAATTTGAATGAAAACTTTGGGATCCAATTTGATGCGTTTGAATGTAGTTTTAAATATTTCATGTCAATACAATCTTATCAGTAAGACCATTTTTACATTTTCACCTTTGAAAAATTTTCTTTTTTTACCCTGTCATGCTTTACCTTTATTTCTGACTAATGATCAACATTTCCCTTGATATAATACAAATAACATTCTGAAATTAATGTATCACAGTTTGAACGGTAATGTTTGTTTAACTGGATAAATTGAAACGTTTTCCGTCGTTTCTACCAGAAAATGTAGTTACTTTAATGACTTTTGGGTAAACATATTTCCAACCTAGAACAAGAGTTAAGTAAATTTTGTAGATTTTGTAGTACGTGTCGGTCAGTGAAAGGGTCAGAAAGTATTAGTGGCAGTGTCTCTTCAATGTTGAGTGGAAATGTTTTAATTTTTTATTCTTTCTATTTTTCAATATAAAAATAAAAATTGAAATGCCAAAAATACTTTAGTTCTAATTTAGATCCAATTTTATCATGGACCTGAAAATTCTCAGCTCAATCAATTGTTCAAACGTTGTGAAACTAGAGTCCATAGCAGTAGACAGTGACATGAGTAACATCGACTTGGTATCAGTTATCAAATCCACCAGATTCTACTTAATCATGGACTACCTTAATGGATACAATCTGAAGGACTTCCTCCGTAGCACTTATTATTCAAATGTGTCACAGGATTTCAAATTGACTCAATCAATGCCCTATAGCCAAATTAGGTAGAAAATCATTTTTCCCTTAGTCTCATTAAGTTTGATTACTTTTCAATTGACTGTCTGTTTTGTCAATTTTATCTTTTCTTTAAGAGGCTATTAAATATCAAACAAAAATAAAAAGACGTTTTAATTTTTAATTAAACAGCAAATTTTTTGCAAACAATAAATTTCAATCTTCAATTTTCTTTAGATCAGTCAATTTTTTATTTTGAGGTTAATTACAACTTAATTAATATCAACGTTTGTTTATTTTAATGTAACAATAATAATGATAATAATAATAATAATAATAATAATAATAATAATAATAATAATAATAATAATAATAATAATAATAATAATAATAATAATAATAATAATAATACTAAGAATAATAAGAATATTAATAAGAATAATAAATATAATAATAAAAAATAATAATAAAATAATAATAATAAATTAAATTTCATTGATGCCAAATGGATTTGCATAAATTTGTTATTTTAATTATTAAAATTGCTGTCATGAGCAAATATTCATACAGAATTAATCTGTTTATCTTTTTAACATAATTCTGCGATAATTTCATGAAGAATAATGAATTATTCCTTGTACCTAATATAGGATGTTTTTCGGAATGTTTTTAATTGGGAATTTCTCTTTCGTTTTTTAATTCTAATTTTTATTTGTTAAATTTCCTATAATATATTTCCTTTTATTTCAGTTTATCATCATTAATGATAATTATCACACAAATTGCCAATGGGATGAAGCATTTGGAGGAGTTGGGACTGACCCATCGAGATCTTGCTTGTAGAAACTGTGTCATAGATTTGAGGATGCATGTAAAAATTTATCCCGGTGGACTGGTTACCACTAAGCCAAATGAGGATTATTGCTCAATGGAAATACTAAGCCATTTAGTCACATTTCCTGTACGTTGGATGGCTCCAGAATCAATAATTGCGGTGGGTGATTGATGGATTTTGTATAATTAATATATTAATATTTAAATGCTAAATTTATTAAATAATTTATATAATTGTCAATTCTTATATTTATTTTCATCCAATAACATAGTGACATGAGGGAAGAGCAGATATATATATAGATATTATTTTTTTTAAATATTTTTGACACCTCAACTGTCGTCAACAGGCACTAAATAACTTCAATAAAAACGACTAAACTCAGATTTATTAGTATTTACATAATTATATGTGCGGAATCCAATAAAATTAAATAAACACTCCAAATACACGTCGTTAGTGTATTTTGTTGTTTTTTGGATAAAATTATTTTATCATCACTGGCATTTTAGGCATCACTGGTGATATGTTTCCAATAATTTGTGAAACTCTTCATGAACACTTTAAAATTGGAAATATCTATTTCTATCTTGCATATCTTATTATGATCAATAATATTACTAATTCCACATAATCTGGTATGTTCTCGAAATCGTGTAGAGACGGACAGTCTCTCCAATGTATTTTGGTATTACATTCATTACAAGTTAACGATATGTGAGATCAGAACATAGACAGAACGGATTTATGTCACATATTTATTACTGAACATGTCACAAAAGACTTAGGATATCATATATTTTAGAGTAACTTATTCAATTTACAATAAGTGGACGATAATAATAAGAAAATAATAAGTCCATTTTTCTCAATCAGTGGCATTGTTTCCGCATTTTTGTTGATTGGAGAGTTGTCTTGAAGGAGCCATAGAAGGAGTTCATGTGGTTTTCGGTGATTACGTCTGCATATGTTCACGAGGTTGCTGTGGTAGTTGGGAATAATTCACAAAAGAGATTGTCAACAGAATATTTATTTTTGTCTTTTTGGAATTTAAATTAATTTCAATATTGAAATTTGATTTGCTCAAAAAGAAAATTAAAATTTTGAGTTTTACCCAGTAAGACATTGCAAATGTGTCATATATTTATTTAATGAGTAATAAAATTGACAATAAACTTAAAACCGGTGAATAGAAAATCTGTAATATTTTTTAAACATTAATTACATTAAAATTCTTTTTTTTGTGGATATTTGTAAAATTTCAAATTCTTGTATAAACCGTACAGAAATTCTAGCTAGGTCGGATGTGACAATCAACCCTCAGTTTGCTTATCCCTGATATATAGTATAATAATATTACAGATTTATGTATTTTTGATTGAAACATTTTGTTTGGTTTTGAGATTTAAAAAAAAATATTTTTCGCTGCAAGAAATTGAAAGCGACTTTATTAAAATTATTAATTTTAAAATCTGAACATTGTAAGACAGACAAGTCAGGCAATTGCCTAGGATGCCAAAATCTGGGGGCGCTGTTTTACAAAAAAATGTCTTTTGTGTTTTTCACTTTTAACCATTTTTTCAATTACATGTAGTGTTTTCATTAATTTCGAATTTAGATTCACTTTTAGGCTGTTTAATAGATTAATGGCTTATCATTTAGAACGTAAGAAGATTCTCATAATAATGCTCATTAGTCATTTATCAATATAATTCATTAAATTTTCAAATTTTGTCGAACGATATATCTGTTTAAAATTTAAACATGAAATTTTACAGGAAAATTGTGAAAAATACAATTTCGCTTGAATTAGGGAAGTCTTGTCAGAGGTTGCCAAAATGTATGTTGGGAATGGGGCGCTATTTGGACCAAGGCTGGTCCTGGTTGTCAAATCGAATATAGCAACTATTCTTTTGACTAATTTGATGTTTTCTTTGATATTGCAGAATTGATATTATTAATTATTTAGATAATTTTATACATTAAGTTTTATTAGGAATTAGTGTTAAATAATAAATACTTTAGTGGCAATAATAGTTTGATTAATTATTATTAACCATTTGCTTTGGTAATTAATTTATATGTACACGTGACGAATACATCCCAAGCAAATTCACAAGGAGTTGGCATGTTGTTTTAACTTTTATAATTTTGATGCTATGCAAAATATAACTTGTTGATAGAACTGGAAACTTACACCCGTTTGCAGTGAACAAATGCATCTATAATGTTAAAAAATCTCAATACGTGTATATTATATTAACATACAAACTTACCTGTGTGTTGATTTTTACCGTTGCAATGAATAAACGCATTTAATATAGGAAGTGAGAAAGTAATAAATTTTAATAAATTTTATTTGTTACTTAATTACTTAAAAAATAATAAAACTCACATTATATTGAAATAATTCCAAACTTTTATTAATAAAAATCTAAAAATACTGAAAAATTAATTAAAAATAATTTATAATAAAAGATGTTGATAAAAAGTATTATTTAAGAGCTTGAATAATGATTTCATATCTATATTGATCAAAATTCAAACCTTAAAGTTTACTTAAAATAAAAAATATTACTTGAAAGCCATTTCTAAAATGGCTAAATACAAAAAGTTAAAATAGCTAAATAAGTAGTTAAACTGAATACATGTAGTTAAATTAACCACATGCATTCCAAAAAATTCAATCACAAATAATAACGCATCTATAATTGGTTGGTTGTACATACCAACCCATATTATAGATGAGTTTATTCAGTGCAAACGGGTATAGTAAAAATCACACGATGGGCTATGCACATATCGATATTTGTTACAGATAGGAATCAACTTGTAATACCATGTCATTTCAGCAAAAATTGTTAATTATCCTTGTAGGATAACTGTAAATAATACCTATTTGGAGTAACATTTAAGCGTGTTGAATTTGTACACCAAACCAACTGAGATACGTTTCCTATAATATAAGAAAAAAATCAATCATCTTACAAGAAAACTTTATCGTTTAAAATGTTTTTAAATGTATTTTTAAAGAAACTATTGTCATGAGAATGACGAAATATCATCCTAATAATTATTTTTGAGTTAAACTTAAGTTAAATATTCATTAGAATTTATGATATTTGTTTTGAAATATTTTAGAAAAATACATTTTTGGCGATTTATTTAATTATAATTAAAAATATATTTGACTTAATTTTGACTTATATTTAACTTAAAAATATATTCCGGACATCCTCCATTGTTAGAATGAAATGCTTATTTTCCCGCATTGTTCTCAAATATATCCCATCGCAAGTATGCTTTGATGAAATTGAATGGTAGATAAAGTTCTTTTTTCTCTATATTAATAACTTTATGTTTCATTCCATGTTATCCCAGTGGGTTAAATGATTTTTATTTTAGAAATATTTATATGTTTATTATTCTTTTGGTTTTAATTTTTTGTTTAAATTTCGAATATTTCTAATTTAATTTTTAAACAATGGAAATGACTAATAATTTATAAATGAATTTTTGCAATGCTTATATGCCCTTGAGGCCTCATCATTAGAATATCGTCTTAAATCTTTATATATATATATATATATATATATATATATATATATATATATATATATATATATATATATATATATATATATATATATATATATATATATATATATATATATATATATATATATATATATATATATATATATATATATATATATATATATATATATATATATATATATATTTATTTATTAAAACGAATCGTTATACTAATTGGAGTTGTACGTTTGTTACTTATTATTATGAATAGAATATTTTAATTAATGATATATAATTAATTATTATTGTTATGACTATTAGGATTAATTGAAATATTATAAATGAAAATTTATTTATGGTTAAATTTAAAATTATTGTATAGACTTGTTTTATCTAGCAAATAAAGTTATTGAATTTTAAATATTTGATTTCTGTGAATTTCTGTCGGTGTCAGCTGGTACCTATATGAAAATTTTTTTAATTTCAGAAGTGGTGAAAATTTAATAATCAGAAAATAAATTGAAAATCTTTGTATTTTCAGGGTATTTTCACGACAAAATCAGATATCTGGTCATTTGCTGTGACTTTATGGGAAATATTTACTTTATGCAGTCTCATGCCATATGGCTCCCTGACAAACGAGGCACTGCTGGACCTGATGTCTCATCGCAATAATACTCCACGACTACCTTGTCCACAGAATTGTCCCAAGGATATATATGATTTAATGAATCGCTGTTGGAATTGGGATGAATCCGTGAGACCGAAATTCATTGAGGTTCATAAATTCCTTCAGTTTAAAACATCAAATTCTACTAGTCAAGCTCAAATCATTCTCCCGGCGCCTCCTCCAGATGATCATACTAGTTGATTTAGTTGGGATTCAAATATTAAATATTAATCAATAATTCTGAGAATATCCATATAATTAATCATCCACATTTTCTTGTATTTGTTTTAATGAGTATGAGTAATGAGCAAATGTGATAGTGCACGCACTTAGCACTTTGTCTATTGTATATATTTATTAATAATTTGAGACCGTCGTTTTCGCTCATAGCGCTTCAATAAAATTGTTTTGAAAATGTTTTTGGTCGTTTATAGTTTCGAATTTTATTTTGACGACTCGTGAATCTCTAAACTGTGCAATGCCAATCTTTACAAAATGTAATGTGGCAAATACGCATTACCTGAAACGTCATATGTATGGTGATAATGTATGGTCATATAATTTGATTTAAAGATGAATTTGTGGATATTTTATTGGAAGGGTTTATGTAATATAAATCTGGGAGGTACCTAATGCAATGAAGGAGTCCATTGGTGAGAAAAGGATATCAAGAACCATATCATCAACCTTCAACCTGAATTACCAATAAAACAAAATTTTGTAATAGTAATAACTTTAAATGATTATTGAATATGACTTAATTAATGTAATAGTCATGTTAGGTATCTCTTATTATGGAAAATGCACAAAGTGGTATTACCTCAAATCTGTGTGCTAATTTGAATTTTGTGGATATATACTAATGTATTCTGTATTTGTCTCGTGGTTCTGACTCCATGCCACTAATAAGTATATGTTTATACATCGGCTATTGTACACCGAAGCTTCCTGGAATAACATCTTCTATAATAGTCGTTGGTGATTAAACCAACAAGATGACTCATAATTTATTCATGAATAATTTTTAATTTATTACAATTTAAAGTAAAGGTAACTTTGAGCTTAAATTTTTATTATAATTTTATTTTTATTTTACTACATTTGGAGCGAATCTGCAAATATTCATTCCATAATTTTTTAGTTTTTTATATTTATTTTTTTCAGTTCATCTCATATTTCTGACATTTCTAATTATAGATGGAACTGATCATTTGGATATTCCTATCTATTTAAAGAATTTACATGAAGAAATTATAGATAAATCCGCAATATTACACAGAAAATAAAATTTCAAAGCGAAAATATCATAAATATGGTGATGTAAATTACAAATATACAAAATAAAATGTTACACCGAACTCAGCGTAATGATGGATACTCACATGATGTCGCGAGGAATTAAAATCATATAATAAAAAGCAAGTTGATTTATTTTAAAAATATCTAAACTAAGACAGGCTGCATTTATTCACTTGCTGAATTTGAGAATTTTGGAGAGGTCATTGCATAATTACGTCACGCTCGATTTCCTTGAAAAGTGACGAAATGTGACGTGGTTGGGTGGATGAGTTGAGCTGAATGTGACATCACGCTAGTTGTATTTTATGGACCGCAAGAATTACTATTGCATCAAATTCCTCTGCTACTATGCTACAGTGATGCTGATACTTTGACTAAACAACGATGACTAACAATTATTCCTGCTATAGCAAGCTCCTAAGCAGTCTAGAGAACCGTATGGTACCACTAGGCTACTCTCATTTCGTGAACAATAAAATGACGTCACTATGGGGAGGGAGTGGATCAACAGAAATGTGACCAAAAGTGACAGAGTAGGTGGGTGACTCAAAAATGGTCATTTTTGGCATGACTTAATTATGCAATGACCCCGGATCAATCTGATTTTTTTGATTTTTAATTTATTTAGATTTTTAATATTATTATTTTTTAGTTGAATATCGATCTAACACTCACAGTATAGTCAGAAGGTTTTTCAATCTCATTTAATAAGCCCAAAAATAAATTCACCTTTAAAAAGTCTAGTTAATTTTCTCGATAAAAAACATTAAAATTTATTTTTAATTGAAAAATCTCATGTTATTTTTAAAAAGCTTAAAATTTTAAATGAAACAACTCTAAATACTTTTCATGATTAAAAATCAAAGTAATTTTTTCTGGATCAATGAGCATATTTTATTAATGAAAATATTTTTGTAATAATTAAAAACCTCTAACCCATTTTTCGCAAGAAAAAACATTAAATTTATAAAATACATAAAAAAGCCTAAAATAAATACAAAATCAAAAAGATTTAATTTATCTTCATATTCTGACGATTCTTTTAGTTCATCTAAATCCGGGCTTTTTAAATAGCAAAATATTGGGGTCGCGAATTTTTATATAAAATATCCAAATACATAAAATTGCATAATTGTCGTATGTTTTCCTACTCATTGGGCAAATGGGAATTTGCCCGTAGTGACCAATATAAAGTCAGTCACAAAATTAACGATCTATTTAGCGATTTCCTGTACTTAAATTTCATTAAAATATAATAATACTTGATTGAAACAGATTAAAATTTATTTACATGTTCTTTGTTGTGTAATAGTCTAGTAAAGTTTGTCTCATTGAATTTATCATTTATCACTTAATTTAGGTGGCACTGATATTTTGCATTTTTTTGTGTGAACTAGTGTTGTTTTTATGTTATTTCACTATAGTCATTTTCTCTTTTAATCAGCAGCGCAAGAGTAAAATCGCAAGAATAATTTAGTTATTCAATAATAAATTAATTATTAGATGAAAAATGTTAGTTTTATACATTTATTGATATTTAGGATTAAAATTATTTTGACCATGGATAAATGGCTGAAAATAAGTAAGAAAAGAGATGACGCGGATGACAATGCTATAAACTTTTTCAAAGCATGGCTTAGAGTTGACAATCAAGTATCTACTCTGAGAAAAGGAAAATATGATGAGTCTTTTCAATTTGGCTTTACATTTAAAAATTGTAATGGGAATGAATAACCTCTATATTGAAAAGACATTTTGAATCAAAGCATACTTTGTGTGCCAATAAACCAAAAGAATATTTTGAAAGATGTTTAAAATCTTTAAATAAAGAAAAAAATCGTTTGAAGAATTTTTTGACAATTAATGAAAAATATTTACTTTCATCGTACGAAGTTTCATACTGTATTGCTAAGAATAAGAAGCCATTCACAATCGGAGAATATCTTACATTACCTGCTGCTATTAAAATGGTAGAAATATTACATGAAAATAAATATGGCGATGATATTCGACAAATTGCTTTGTCAAACGACACTGTCACGAATTGAATTTCTGACATTAACAATGATCAATTTGATGCAACTTATTACAAGAATTAAAGAAAGCCCAAGATTTTCAATTCAGTTGAACGAAACAACTGATATTACTGAATTAACTCAGTTTAAAACGGAAGGTTTAGAATGGAAAAATTGCTGTCACATTGAAGGATTACTTTTTTAAACGACATTTTAAGTAATTATTTAACGAATTCGATTTTGTTTATAATTCGTTATACATTTCTCATTGAAAATATGTGTTTGAATACGTAAATTATCAGGACATTGTCGGATAAAATCAAAGAATAAATATCCTAGAGGGGGGGGGGGGGGGGGTTATAGCATCTTGAAATAAATCAATTATAAATTTTCTATCATTAGGATAATTTTGTCCAGCAAGAAAGTCAATAATGGTATTGAGGTATTGAGCATTCAAATTACAAGTTCTATGACTTCGACCTTGAAGAAATAAGTTTTGAATTATAAAAATAACTGTAATTCCTAAATGTATAGCAAATTTTGTAAAACAATTATCAAGAGTTTTTTCTTTATTTACTTCCTGATAAAAATCGTCGATAATAATAGCATCACTTTGATGTAAACTTGATGACCAGTTTTTATCAAATCCTTTAATTATTGTCATTTTTAATTTACAAAAATAGTCTTGTGTATCATCACTTTCATCATCATCTCTATGCCAATATATTTTATTGAATTTTGATTTGAACATGTTTGATTGTAATAATTTTCATACGAATAATGTTATCCCATTAACACTTGGTCCCACAATTTGATATATCACATCATTTCTTAATTCCATTTTAATTAATTTAATTAATTAACTAATTTTTTTATATTTGTTTAAATACTGTTTTAATTGATTAAGAAATAGTTGAATATGTTGAGTAACATTAATTATGAAGCTCAATATTCAATACCTGATATGACATTGCCCTTTGGAAAACCAAAGCAAGATGTAGATCGATCAGGAAAGTATCTGATAATATTTTTAGATCAGGAAAATGTCGGGTAAGCATAAAAGTAAGTAACCTCTTAAATCTAGAGATTTGAAATATAAGTTACATGATTTACGATTTCAATCAATCACTTTAATAATTGATATCGGAAGATTTATAAATTTTATATGAATTACAAATAATGCTGAAGAAATATTTCTGGCATTACGTCTTCAGAAATATGATCCGTCCTGTGACAGCCAGTTTCCTATCAGGAAAGTAATAATACTCGGAATAAATATCTGGATTATAATCAATATGTAGAAAAGATATCAATATGTTAATTAATTAATAAATATTTTGATTAAATTAGTTTTATTTTTATTCATTTATAAAAATGTCGAAAGGTAAAACATTTATTTATTAATAATTTTATCTTCTTGAAGTAATTTTAAAGAAAATTAAAAAACTTTATCCAATCATTAAAAATACAGAACTATTGCGCATCTGAGTTTTACGGTGTGTTCCGAATTATATTATTTGCGAGAATTCAATGAGAGTAGCATGTTCCAATGGATGTCCATACTGCCACGGTTTCAAGCGTGACCAAACAAATCATGTAATGTTTTTATGAAATAATACTTAGGGTTTTTTCATTGAAAATTAATTTTTTAGGCATTTAAACGAGAAAAATATTTAGACTCAAAGATTCTCTGACTATAATGTGAGTTTCAGATTGACATTCAACCAAAAAATAATAATATTAATAATAAAAATAATAAATATAAAAAATTTATTATTGATTATTATGATGACAGGAAAACTGTCAAAATATATCGTGAAACGAATGTTTGATTTGCGCTTTCTTATAATAATAATAATAATAATAATAATAATAATAATAATAATAATAATAATAAGATAACGCCAATCAACATTTAATTCACGATTAATTTCGACAGTTTTCCTGTCATCATCAGGTGGGATATAATACTCATTAAATAAATGATTTTAAACAAATTTAATTATATATAAAAAAAAAATTTTTTTTTCATTTTATAAAAAATATTATTTTTTAAAACTTTAACATTTAAAATTTAATTTAATAATTTAAAAATTTTTTTTATTAATTATTTAATTTAACACAACAATCAATACATACAATACACAAAAGCTTATTTAAAAACACTCAACACACAAGTATTTACTGCATTATGATATTTTCTGCACATTAATTTTCGGATTCAATGATTTTATCAACAACGCCTCACAAATCACACGTTCCCAATAAATATCGAAGTTTTTTAATAAAATTTTAAAATCAGACATACCAATTTTAATCTTACAGCCCTTATTGTGCTCACCAATATGGGTCAAAGACTTCGGTCTACAATGTTCTCGAGCTCGAATACAGAGAGAGACCATTTTTGAGTCACCCACCCACCCTGTCACTTTTGGTCACATTTCTGTTGATCCACTCCCTCCCTATAGTGACGTCATTTTATTGTTCACGAAATGAGAGTAGCCTAGTGGTACCATACGGTCCTCTAGACTTCTTAGGAGCTTGCTATAGCAGGAATAATTGTTAGTCATCGTTGTTTAGTCAAAGTATCAGCATCACTGTAGCATAGTAGCAGAGGAATTTGTTGCAATAGTAATTCTTGTGGTCCATAAAATACAACTAGCGTGACGTCACATTCAGCTCATCCACCCACCCACGTCACATTTCGTCACTTTCAAGGAAATCGAGCGTGACGTAATTATGCAATGACCTCTCCAAAATTCTCAAATTCAGCAAGTGAATAAATTTAATTTAATAATTTAAAAATTTTTTTTATTAATTATTTAATTTAACACAACAATCAATACATACAATACACAAAAGCTTATTTAAAAACACTCAACACACAAGTATTTACTGCATTATGATATTTTCTGCACATTAATTTTCGGATTCAATGATTTTATCAACAACGCCTTACATATCACAGCCTGTCTTAGTTTAGATATTTTTAAAATAAATCAACTTGCTTTTTATTATATGATTTTAATTCCTCGCGACATCATGTGAGTATCCATCATTACGCTGAGTTCGGTGTAACATTTTATTTTGTATATTTGTAATTTACATCACCATATTTATGATATTTTCGCTTTGAAATTTTATTTTCTGTGTAATATTGCGGATTTATCTATAATTTCTTCATGTAAATTCTTTAAATAGATAGGAATATCCAAATGATCAGTTCCATCTATAATTAGAAATGTCAGAAATATGAGATGAACTGAAAAAAATAAATATAAAAAACTAAAAAATTATGGAATGAATATTTGCAGATTCGCTCCAAATGTAGTAAAATAAAAATAAAATTATAATAAAAATTTAAGCTCAAAGTTACCTTTACTTTAAATTGTAATAAATTAAAAATTATTCATGAATAAATTATGAGTCATCATGTTGGTTTAATCACCAACGACTATTATAGAAGATGTTATTCCAGGAAGCTTCGGTGTACAATAGCCGATGTATAAACATATACTTATTAGTGGCATGGAGTCAGAACCACGAGACAAATACAGAATACATTAGTATATATCCACAAAATTCAAATTAGCACACAGATTTGAGGTAATACCACTTTGTGCATTTTCCATAATAAGAGATACCTAACATGACTTTTACATTAATTAAATCATATTCAATAATCATTTAAAGTTATTACTATTACAAAATTTTTTTTATTATATCCCACCTGATGGTGACAGGAAAACTGTCGAAATTAATCGTGAAAAAAATGTTTGATTGGCGTTATCTTATAATTAAATCATTGCCATGTATATTTAACTATTTATTCAATAATAATAATAATAATAATAATAATAATAATAGTAATAATAATAATAATAATAATAATAATCATTATAGTAATAATTATCAAATGTTTTTATATAAATTAATTTTTTATTTGTGTTAGAATTCAATAATACTTTTAACTAAATTACAATGAGTAGTTAGGAAAACTTTGTCCTATTAAGTAAAATGTACAGTCTAAACTTAACACAAATGATGACTTTTGTCAAAGAAATTTAACAAAAATGTTAAATGAAAAATAATTTTCAACTCAACCACTTTAAAATAATGAAATGAATAGTAAAAAATTAAGTAAAATATTTTAAAATTATAACGAAAGACATAAAACCCAAATATAAAATTCTAATTTTTATTCACAAAAGACCTTCTGATTTCCATCTTTGAATTGACTACTAATAACTAGTTAACACTCAATTAACATAATACTAAATTAATAATAACCAATCAACTAAATTATTGATAAAATGATGTTAATCAAAGACAAATTATTTAAAAATTTTCTATCATAAGAAATAAATCGAATTTAAATTCATTATATTTTCAAGTATATGTACAAATCAAAATATTTACAAGCAGATAATAAGTACCAACTACCAGCTACTAAGTATTTATAACTAGGTACTAACAAATTAGTACCAACTACCAGGTACCAAGGACTTACAACTAGGGTAATAACAACCAGCTACCAATAAATTTATCTTAAATATTGATCATTTAGGTTATTAATTAATTTAAATATAAATCAACAAATATCTTCCTTCAAGTGAATAAAGATTTTCTAATAAAATCTAGTAGATAATTTATTTATATTGAAAAAATTAATTTTAACAAATTAATTTTAAAAATTACTTATAAGTAAACTTATCACATGTATATTCGATTTGATTGACTTATTGCTCAAATTATTTTGAAAATTCAGTATAAATTCATTTACAATTATCAAAGTCAACAATTACTTAGAAATGTTTAAATAATTTTCATAATAATATCATCGATTAATCCACTAAATTAGTCTAAAAGCCAAATCAAGTAAATTAAATTGGTCATTAACCCTAAATAATTTATAAAATGGATTAAAACTCGTTTTTGTTCAATAAAACTAGTTATAATTAAAAATAATTAAACCTTTGTTCTAAACCACGGTCTCGAAATTTAAAATAAAATAACTCTTAAACATTTTTATTACTGTACAATTCACTTTTAACCGACTAGATCCATTGAAAGATTAAATTT